>JANHFT010007781.1:20235-30379 GCA_032467955.1 Pseudoxenodon macrops | reverse complement strand
TAAAAAACGGGCCTTCAGGTCCAACTGGAAGTCAGCAAATGGGTCATTTCTGGCCTCCAGAGGGCCTCGGGGGGGAGGCTGTTTTCACCCGACCCAGGGTCCTAGAAAGGCTCTGAAGCCTGGGGAGAGCAAAAAACGGGCCTTTCCCATCCACCCCTGGAAGCTGCAAACAGCCTGTTTTCTAACTTCCAGTGGTCCCAGAAGGCCCAAAAATCAGCAGAGCTCATGTGCCCACCGATATGGTTCGGTGTGCCACCTGTGCCACATGTGCCATAGGTTCGCCATCACTGGTCTAGCATAAGTTTTATAAGCTCTAGTTAGCAATAAATTTACTCCTATGCAGGACAGTGAGCTGAAGCTTAAGTGAGCATCATCTGAATCTGAGTAGGGGTTTTGGGGTTGAGGCATACAATTTTCCATTCAAGTGTAGCTAAATGCTGAAGCAACCTTTGGATTAGTTTCACCTTTTTGTCACATGTCCTGATTTCCATGTTTTTCTTTTATTCTGTTTTGGAATCTTCCGTCTTTTAACTAATTAAGTATCCCAATCTCTCAACTTATTTATTTAGATCTGGGTCTATCTTTGTCCACTGCTTACTCTGGAACCACAGCATGTTCAATCTGGTGCTATAGCCACTAACACTTTGCCTTATTAAATAAATGTTTGGCTTAAAACAATACATCTCTAGAGAAAAGATCAAAGCTTCTTCAAAAATCTTAAGAGTACAAAGTTCCAGCCTATGGAATAGTGTCAAAATTACCAAAGGATATGTTGGATCCCCATTATTGTAATGGGGAGGGAAACATCCAATTTTAGAAGATAAGGTCCTATTGTGGGAGGACAGCTTGGCTAAGGTATGAAGTTAGAATGTTGTAGAAGAGATAGTAGTAAGGTGAGGCTAAAGATCCATTCTATTCCAAGGCAGACTGTTTTTCTGCTGTGTAAACCAAGATTTACTCTAAAGTTAAATTTTTTCATTGGTATACAAGAGAGGGGAGAGAGAGAATAGCAGGCCATTTCTGCACTCGTAGACTATTTAAGAAGAGTGTCTAGGACTATCAGAGCTAAAACTCATTGTGGAACTTTACATTAGGTGTACATTTAACTTCTAATGAATTGTTAATAGCTTGTCTTCAGTTACCTGAAATATATATTGAGCGACATATATTTCGGAGACAAATGTTCATGAGGGTTTGCTAGAAGGAGGAATGTATTGTAGTACTGAATCTGAATTCCCAATTTAGCTGTGATTAAACATTGCCATTTTGGTCTACCACAATGCTACACTAATATAATATTTTATGAGCAGAATAATTATCCAAATGCATGAGCCAACTGTAGATGCTTTCTTCTGTTCCCACAAAATCCTATGTCACAATGCCAGAATATAGGCACCTGAAGACCAGAAACTGGCAAGGGAAGCCTAGACAACTGAACAATTTTCCAATCTCTCAGCAGTAGCTGTGCTCCAAATGGGATGCAGCGCTTCAACAGAGCATCTAGGAATGCTGTGGGTGGAAACACCGTGAGAGATATCATCCACATAGAGAAGAAATAGCTTAAGGATTTGCATTGAAATTTGAATATGTTTGTGTGTAGCCACAGATGTGGCAATAATTATTGCGATTTATATAATAAGAATCTCTTATCACGGGAGAGATTGGGACTAGTCAGCTAGTAAAGTGGGACTCAAAGCCATCCTAGCAGACAGCAGGGTCTGTTGTTTCAGCCACATCCCTCTTGTCATCACAATGGCTCTAAAAACTAAGAAAGAAAAACAAAAGTACATCCAATCATCTGGGATTTTCTGACTATGATTAGTCTAGGGCTATGGAGTTATCCAAATGCCCCAGGAGAAAATAGAAACATCTTCATCCATCACTGTGGAGGGAATCCTGGATTAGCACGGGGGGAAAATGTCTCACGTAATTGACTTGTTATGTTCATATAATCTCCGTCAGGTTGCTCCCTGCTTCATCATAATTGAAACAGAAGCATAGCTAGGAAGAGGAGCTGAGATTGGTTAAAGGGGTCACAGTGAAATTGATGCTCAGAGGCACTCTGAATAGCAGCTGGGTAACAAGAGTAGGAGGACAGCAAAGAAGGACTAGATGGAGAGCTACAGAAGGAGAGGCAGCTATCAGGCCCATCTCAAGGTGCACCAAGACATCTCAGTGATGTTTAGATCAGAATGAAGATCAAAGCAGAACATGCTGGAGCCATGAAGGCTGATGCTGTTGTCCAGGGTGAGAAGGACAATCAAGAGCCAATTTCTTCGCAGTCCAAGTGACTCACATGGGATATTTGCCTCTACAGCATATAAACCACATGTTCCCCACTTGTCTTGAATCTTCCAGACAAGAAGCCACCTGTGAACCTCAAAGACATTTGCTTCTTTGAGGATGCAAATTTGTTTATGTCATATGAGGTTTGCATCTTATAATGCTTGATGCTACTATTATAAACCATTTGTGCTCAAGGGTAGTATTCCCACAACATGCTTAGCTAGACACCATTGGTGTTACAGTGTTAGCAATTTACAGTAGTTTATGGTTCAATGCAATGTGCAAACTCAGACACTAGATTAATCTAGTGATCAGATTAAGTGTGTTGTATGAATGCAGGTAAACTATTTGGGATAGGTTTGTGACTTTTCTGAAGATCATCCGTTCAAGGGCCTTGTGACAACTGCGCATGATCTGCACATGTATTGTAGGGCTTCAGGTGATACACATGAATATAATAATAACTAGAAAATATGCTCTAAATGTGATTTTTCCATCTTAGATGATGTTTTAGAAAAAAAATTCACATTCTGACAAGGTTCAGATAACACCTCCAAAACAGGTCAAAACCCATTCAGGTCTCTGGCTTTGATTTAATCTGTTGTGTGAACCCAGCCAATTGTGATTTGAAAAACCACGGTTCATGTGTGGCTTAGCAAACTGCACAAACCTCACATCTACATTTTATTTAGCACAATACAGATAAGCAAGCTTGGTGTCTTATAATATGTGGAGATTTTTTTTTTAATGTGGAAGATTTTTTTAGTCCTTAAATACCTTATAAGGAGAAACCTAGTGTGGGTGGAAGCTATGAATTAATTTTTTGCATTAATAAATTGCCTGGTAGACATGAGCCTGACAGCTCTCTTGGGGTGAGGGCATTCCACTATATAGCTATAATATTTTTAATGCTAATATTTATTCATTTTCTAAACTATTATTTTACATTAAAAAGGCTATCTGAGAAAAGACATATGGACGATACGGCTGATGGAAGGGGTTCAGTCTAATTGAACAACCCAGGACTCGTGAGGTTAATTACAGATATTAACATTGCTTTCCTCGCCCGCCTGCCCCCCCCAAAAAAATCCAGCTTCTTGTTCTCACAAAGGCCACAGGAACTTCCAAATGATCTGGCCCCAGCTATAAGTCTCCCTCTAGCCTGTTAACTAATTGATAAAAATGTAAGTATTTAGAATGAGTGTAATTAAATGCCAAGCCTTACAATTACAAACCTATTTGGTAGCTGTTGGGAGATGAGTAACCTCAGCTGGCATGGGCAGTGAATAGCAGGGCTCCCCCTGCCACCTAAATAAATAAATAAAAGGCAGCTTAATCAAAGAGCTTTTGAAAAGCTGTTAATTGCAAAGCAAAGTACACATTGGCTAGAAATGTATCCATAAGATAATGCTGCCTCCCTGACAGTTGATTCTCTGGCCAATGCAAACTTTTGAAAAGCAGGGGATTATTGCAGAACAACATTACAGCTTTTGAGTTTCCAACTCTTCCCTCTTTTGTCAGAGCCTGCCAATGGTTTGATGTGATAGTAAGAAACTGGTCATTTAAAGCTCTTTATCTCACAGGCACTTCAAGAAGGCCATTGAGGAGCTGCCGGTTGGAGTGGGCACCAGATAGTACCATCTGAACCAGGGGTGGGGAACTATGAGTTCTTTTACAACCTGTGGACTTCAACTCCCACAATTCCTGAACCAGCATGGTCATAAAGGAGTCATAGTTGCCCATCCCTGATCTGAGCCATGGGGTAACTTTGGGCTAGTCATTTTCTATCAGCCTAGCCTACTTCACAAGGTGGCCGTGAAGATAAAATGAGATAGTGAACCAGGATGCAGTCTTGAGCATCCTTGCTTTATACAAGGCATAGCAATGCATCTTATTATACATCACTTGAGTTCTCATCACCTGCTTTTACATTAACATTGACCCATTGGAGTTTGGTATTCTACAACTCCTGGAGGAAAGGTATGAAATAAACCTGCAGCTGTTGGAGGAGTAATTATCAAATCTCTCCATTTTTGCATTCTCTCGCATTAAAGCAAAAGAATTCAAGTTTTGTCACATTTAGGAAGAATGGTATAATATTTGGGAAATTCTTTATCAAAATGTAAACACATTCTTAGCCATCAACAGTTAACCTCTGGTGTGGCTGTGCTTCCATAGCTGCAGCCTAGAAAAATCAAAGACTATGTTTGCATAATAGGATTAACCTGTGATTATGGTTTTCCCATTTTCTAGGTTCTTATGAATACTAAACTGAATTCAGAGTTTGGCTATATGGCAGGCTAAAATGAAGTTGACAGATTCAGTAAGTTGTGTGTGGTCTAATTGTACTTCTAAATGTACAATATGTAATTCTAAAGAAAAGAGAAGTGGGTAGGAAAAATGATTGTTTTCATTCAGGAGCGTAAATAGGGTCGACCACACTGAGATTCAAAGTCAGAATTTTAAGAACTAAGCATGGAACGTCATCTCTGCCAGAGGGACGAATCTGTTCCTCTCTTACGAAAATTACATCAAGTTCTTTCCATCCTATTAATGATGAAGTTTACTAATGTAAATGTTGATATACTGCATTTAGGGGAGGCAGATCATCCAATGCTTCCTGAATTACTGTAAATAATAGATAAGGGGAAGTCTATAATAACAAGTTCAGTGGCTGAGAGGGATTAAGACCAATTTAGAGAACGTCTATTTCATTTAGTTTCATCCTCTATCCTCTTCATAAGGGGTGCGGAAGGTGTAAAGAGACCCCTGGCAGCCATGTTTGTATGGCAGATTCTCTATATGAATGCCAGGCATTCGGGAATCACTATTTATGGAACAATAGTCTGTTTCTGGACATTGTAATAGTATAAATATAATGGCTTCACAGCCACCTGGTATGGAAAGCTGGGCAGTGACAACTCATTAGGAGATCAGCAGATATTCTAAAATGATGTGCATGGATGTCAGACTCTTAAGCCTCTACATTCAGGGAACTATTGATTAACAACCATCTGCTTTTTTAGATATTGACTGATTGGTTGATTTTTTTTTTACTCCTAATGATCACATAAATAGATTTTCTTCATGATGATATCTCTCCAACCTGGTGTTTCAATAGAACACCCATCATTACTTTAATTGAGTCCCTCCTCCATCTTGTTGCTAGTCATCCTTTTCTTCTCTTTCCTTCCAACTTCCCAGCCTTAGGGCCTTCTCAAGAGAGTTAGGTTTTTGCATAATGTGTTCATGTCTTTAGGTACTAAGTAGCCAGGATCGTATAAATTATGTTTTTTGAAAGAAGACCATGAGTTCCAAAGCTGCTGAAACAAGCTGAAAAATTAACTGGTGGGGAAAGTAAACACACTTTTGAGACTGTTATAGAAATAGTGTTTAGAGTTATACACCACTCTCCAGGGCTTTACAACACTCTCTGAGTAGTTTACAATGTCAGCATGTTGCCCCCAAGAATCTGGGACCTCATTTTGGCAACCTCGGAAGGATGAAAGTTTGAGTCAACCTAGAGCTGGTCAGGATCAAACTCCTGACTGTGGGCAGAGTCAACCTGCATTCAAATTCTTCATGTAGCATAGATCTAATAGTTTGTATAAAAGATTGACAGTCTGCTAGAATAATTTAGTAGGCTGAACTATTTAGCAAGATGTGCCATGTGTAACTTCAGGGCAAAATAAATCATTACACAGATATGGCTTAATATGGGATTCTCTACTATATAAACCAGGCCATGGATTTGTTTTTCTTCATATGTTGCAACAATAATGGCCTATGATTCTTGGGAATCTGGAGCCTATACAAATGTTATTATTGAGGATTATACAGAATCAGAGCTGGAGTTTCTTACTTAGGTCATCAAGATCCATCCTGTGCTTCATTCAGAAGTCCATTCGTTGCCATCAGGAACAGTCTCGTTTCCCCCTGAACATATGTAATGAAGGAGGTTTACCTGGGTGACTTGATTTATCACTGAACTGCTCTTACTGTTGGGAAGGGTTTGGGTTTTTTCCTAGAATTATTTTATTTCTGTACTTTGACCCTATTGTTCCTCATTCTGCACTTTGAAACAAATGGGAGAAAAGCAATCTCTGTCTCTTCTGTGAGGTATCCTTTTATGTATTTGCAGTGTGCAATTACAGTATAATCCACCGCAAGTCTTTTCAAGTCTATATGTTACCAACTACTTTAGTCTCTTAACACTTCTAGTTTCCTAATGAAACACCAGCCTATGAATAAAGCTGTCTTACACGGAGTCTTACAAAGATGACTGTAACCTGGCCTTACTTAATCTGCTACCTTCCAAATGGATGGAAACTGCAAAATGACGATTGGGAATTTCTGGTGTTGTAGTACCGAATATATCTCAAAGACACCAATATAATAAAGGCTGCTTTAACGGGAGAAACGAGAGAATAAACCTAGAATGCTCTCCATACAAAAACGATGCTTAGTCATCGAGTTCTAGGTCATTCCATTAAACGTTTTAAGCGTATTTCTGAAAATCTGAATGCAGGCAAAAGGTACTTTAAAACATGTGGACCATATAGATAGAAATTCATCCAAAAATCAAAATTGGCTAAGGTTAAGAGGAAAAAAGGTACAACAAGGAATTCTCAAGCTGGGACTCAAGATCTCCCTGAAGGTCACAAGCAATTTGAGAGGGATTCTGCTTTAAAAAACCAAACACCCGATCAGGCATAAAAGCAAAGACAAGGTGTGGAAAAACTTGCTTCCCCAGCTTTCTAGCAAAGCTTGAGTAGTAGTGAATCTTGACCTAGTTTATTCACCACAATTTCCTTGCAGAATATCATAGTGGGGAGTTTTGGTACTACAGTGTTTGAGAAACTGTAATACATAGATTAAAATGAATTATTAAAAAATAAGTGGTGTATTTATTTCCCTTATGTATAACCCCAATGACATTTCTAATTATTGCAGAAATTAGCTTATCATTTTAGGAAATCATGGCGCTGGAAAATTTAAGAAGCCCTACATGACAGCATCATGAAGATAATATCACAAGTGCTAGTTTGTGCCTACCACAATCTAGTTTGCACCTCAGTCCCCAATAGATCCAATAAAACATCAGCTGGATCGCAACTAGGACTTTGAAGATTGCCAAATAATGGTGTTTTGACAAGTACCTGAAGATCTAACCAAGAAATGTATAGAACTAATATTATAAATAGGTATTTGCAAGACCTGAAGTCTAAGAAAGTGATGGAAACTGAAGCTTTCAAAAATTATTCTAAAAAATTATTGTTTGTGGATCAAACAAAAAGTAACAGATACTGATCTGTTTGGGACATTATGCAAAGACAACAGATGGAATCTTGGCATGAATGCACCAAATGCAAGATGTGCAATGTTATCCAAGTGGAACACCAAATAAACCACTATACCTCTTAAGGATATCCCTCAACCATGACTTCTAATAGTAAAATTAAACAAAACACTTCCAGGATGACTGTATGGAAGAAGTGGCAGAAGAGAATGTCTCAGGAACAGGGGAGCCAGTTCATATTTATTGACTTGGGACTTCAAACATTCTTTAGATATGACTGAGCATGCTGGAGCTGACATAGGGCAATGCCTCATGTGCCCTCAGATATGGCTCAGTGAGCCACCTGTGGCATGCGGGTCATAGGTTCGCCATCACGGTTATAGTGAAATCATGTTAAGGACATCAGGTTCAAGAAAGCTGTTGCAGGTAAACTGGTTCATCTGTTGCTGGCTTAGTTCAGATCTTAAACCAACTAATTTGTGTTTATTCAAATCACATCAGTTCAAGAATGTGGAGAAAAAAAGATGTAATAACCGATCCTTATCGTAGTTTATTTCTTTATCATTCATCCACTTCCCTAATAAACAAAATCTGCCCCATTTTTATTGAACTTCCAGAAGTCTCCTCCTCAAAATATTAGAAAAACACCAAGTTCTTCTGCCAGCCAACAATTCACATTTTAAAGTTCTTTTTTAATCATCAATTATAGTGGAACCAGGATACAAAAGTTTATTCAGAGAGAGAGAGAAAAAACAGTTGTTACTCTAAAAGCAATGATTTCTTTAGAACAGTACTTCAGTTCTTTTCCTTATAGAGGTTTAAAGCAGCTTGCAGTAAATAATTTACAACAGGAATAACCCATGCACCTTCTAAATCAGCAGTTTCCAAGCTTTTCTTTATGCAGGCCACTACATCATCATTGAAAGCTTTTGCTGACTTCTGTGTAAGCAAGCTGTTTTAAACATAGCCTGTGACTGATGGAGGTTATTTATATATCAAAGGGCATTAAAACCTCAGGTATTTCTAATAATTTACTATGCTCACTCAGAAGACATTGCATTCATCACATTATATTCCCCTGCAATAGGCCAATCAGTGGGGGGAAAAGATAACATTATCTTCATGATAATTATTATTACATTATCTTCTTTCTTCATGGACCCTCCTGTTGTTCATAGTTTTAGAATCACTGCTCTAAACGAATCCTTGAACTCTTTGCCTTCTCTTGATAGCCGGTGACTCTTCTTTCTGTATTTTTTATATTTGAGTATGCCACCAACTTATATTGAAGATGGATTCACATGACATACACAACTGGGTCAGTTAAAGTCTCAGCAGCTCGTTTGCAGAGTATGCTAGACTGAGTTTTTGTGGCTTAGCATTTCTATCATCTGCTCATTTGGTTATTCATGATCCAATATACTGTGCAAGTGCAGAATATTGGCAAGTTTAATCATTGTGCCAAGTGTTTTATGTTAATTCAGCCCATAATTTGTCCAACAACAGATGCATCTGCAGAAATAAATAAAAAAAGCTAAAATAGTGGAAATGACCATAGAGTTAAAGCCTTTACTCTTTACAGATAGTCCCCAACTTACAACTATATGTTTAGAAACCATTCAAAGTTACACCGCTGAAAAAGGGGGCTTACAACTGATCCTCACATGTGTTACTGCTGCAGCATCTCCTCGGTCACATGATCAAAATTCAGACTCTTGATAACTGGCACGTGCGTACAATGGTTATAATGACTCAGAGTTATGTGATCCCAGCACTGGGTAGAGATGATGCTTGCAAACACTTGCTTTTGAAAACTCAAGTTTCAAGAGAAGTGGTCCTGGAGTAACAAGTGGATAAAAGAATTTCTTTTTTTAGAAAAAAATATGTTTATGGAGAATAGATTTCATAATAGAATTTATGGAGAATAGAGGAAACGATAAATTTAAAGAAAAAGAAGGTGGAGAGAAAGAAAACAGGAAATCTAAGTTGTGACTTATAATGACTTCTGACCTTCTCTTCAGCAGATAATTACAATGTCATATCCTCCCTTACTCTTTAGTCATTATACAAATCCCTTCAGCTACTCACTTAGTCCACCTCTTCTTTTAATCCTCAAGCACAACACATCATTATATCCTTTTTTCCCCTTCTTTTGGCAAAATGTCTACATAAGATTTTCAGAAAAACGTTTGTTGTTTTTTCTTTAATGAAACAAATAAGCTTTTTCATCTTAATGATTTCTGAAATCAAAAGTACAAAATTGATTTTAAAATTCCAATTGACAAATCAAATCAAAAATCTATGATTGTGATATGTGACACGTGATAAGATATTCTAAGATGACAAAATATTAAATGGATATTATACACATTATAATTGTGCAATATAGTCATTATGTTATCTATATATATAAAAATGAAAACCACTCACGCCATGATCACGAAATCTCCAGCACTCTAAAGCCTACAAACTTGAAATTTGGCACGTATGTTCCTCTTGGCTTCTAGGTGCTTGCTAAGAAAGGATTTTTCAAAATGACCATCAGATCATTAGTATTTC
>JANHFT010007781.1:0-13444 GCA_032467955.1 Pseudoxenodon macrops | reverse complement strand
TGCACTACTATTAATCTTCTCATCGTTCCTATCACCCATCTCCTCCCACTAATGATTGTATGACTGTAACTTTGTTGGTTGTATCCTTATGATTTATATTGACTGTTTCCTAATATGATTTGATTTCTTATTTGTACCCTGACTATCATAAAGTGTTGTACCTTATGATTTTTGATGAATGTATCTTTTCTTTTATGTACACTAAGAGCATATGCACCTAAGACAAATTCCTTGTGTGGCCAATCACACATGGCCAATAAAGAATTCTATTCTATTCTATTCTATTCTATTCTTTTCCCCATCAACTCTCTTCCAACTAATCCAAAATCAAAGCCACTATATTCAATTTAATGTTGTAGTATGTGTTATCCAGCAGTCAAGGAAATGACTGGAGAATAAGGTTCTGGAACACAGCATTTTCTATATTAAGCAAAAGGTCAACCATCGGGGCAGAACCTTAAACTGATAGAAGGGGATTTCAAAAGTAACATTAGAAAGACTAATGAGAAAGACACAGAAACACTAGTGGAAGCTTAGAACCAACTTCCAGCGAAGGTAGCAAGTCAGTCATCATTAACCAAGTTTAAACAAGCTTGGGATAAACACTCATCCAACATTCTACAAAAATTAAAAATAAAACTAAATAAAATATAATAAATAAATAAGAAAACAAAAACAAACTCACAGGACAGACTCGATGAACCACTAGGCTTTTTTCTGTGGTCAGTTTTCTATGTTCCTAGGGACAGTGAAGGATAGCTATAATTTTAAACGACATGGGTAACCTTTCACCATGAGAAGTAGAATGCCTGGACAAATAGAACTGGTCCATATGCAGGGATCTGCACACATTATCTGCTGAATAAAGGTATCATTAAGTGTTGAGACAGGCAACTGGTGGCATCAAAGAGTAAAGTGGCCCACTGCCTATATATTAAATAATCCTTGGCCCAACTTCAAAAGCTCATTGCAAGCAACCAGTTCAGGCATTTGGTATGAGCAAGCTCTTCCTTGGAGGAGGAAAATGTCAGAAAAACTGTGATCATGTCAGGAGACGAAATGGGGGCTGGGAAGGGAGTGCTAGAGAAGGAGAAGCAGAGAGAGAGAGAATAGTAGAGCCATGCCAGTCCTTTCTTCAGCCCTCCAACCATTAACATGAGAGTTGCTTCACAGCAAATACTTGGGGAGATTAATAACAATGGGTATTGTGACACTGTAAAGAATAACAAATGTATGTCTGCATTCCTATGGGAATATAGTAGTCCACAGAATACTATATACTTGGCTTAATGGGACAGAGTTTTTTTGCATCTGGAAGGTTCATCTGCAAGTAAAAGGACCCAGTATAAAAGAATCAGACCCACAGAGCTGTTGCCAGGTAGAAAAAAAGAAATACATGGCCACATCAGCCAGATGTCACTCAGTATAAATCAGATACATCTGCTTGCTCTTGCTATTACTTTTTCTAACAGTTCAGCTGTTGTTGTTGTTTTTTATGCCAACTTCATTTAACATTGTTGGTATCATGCTTATGTTTTGACAGCAGCTTACACGTTCTGGAAACGTTTAGAGGAATAGAAGAGGCTAAAATATGAACTGCGCTAGAAGACCTGAAATACTGGATTAGGGATAGATTGTTATGGAGAAAATTGATCTCTGTGGTCGCTAATAGTCAACACTGGTGGCAGACAATCAATCAAAATACAGGAGGAGGATGGAAGGCACTGTCCAAATAAAGTCTCTTTCTCAAAGCTCATTTAAAACGCTGCCTTCAGTTGGTAGAAAATTATACTGGCATAAAATTTGCTGACCTCATTGCTTGATCTCTATCCAGCCACAGGTATAATGCTTAGAAATAAAGGTGTCCTTTTTTGTTAGACTACATGGCTTACTGAACAATAAATCTCAGCTATCAGCTGAGATTCAGGGACCTGGTCACAGCAGAAGCTATGTTAAGTTTCCTTATTGTAAACAAGGCAGAAGTCATTTCTATTCAGAAGATCAACCTCCTGTAAATATAGAAATTAAGCTTTATGTCTAAATGTCTGTCCCATATTTAAAGTCCAATCCTTTTCCTCCCACTTTTGAGTCATCAGATTTGGTTATCTCTCCTCTTTCAACCCGAAGACTAGAACCATCTACTCAATGCTTATGTAGTCATCTTTTGTATCTTTTCAGCTTCAGCCATTGCATTAATTACTCTGTGCATGTTACATTAATGAAAGATACTGATGGATTCCTTTCGCTTTCTCCCCCTCTATTCCACCAGCTATTAGAAAACATCTATAAATCATTCTCTGTTATATGGGATGTGGGTGATGAGGCAAGTTTTGACAAAAGTCTAGACTGCCAGGTTTAGCCATCGGTCAACATGTGCTCAGATTTTGTCTAGATGCTCCACACTAGGGATGGTGGTTTCACCATGAAACAGGAAGAGGTTCTCCCAATGGACCATGTGGGTACTTCTCCTACACTTGTCCTATGATCTGCAAAAATATATTAAATAAAGGTTTATTGCTGTTTCAAATACAAGAAAGCAAAGAGTCCAAGTGAAGCAAGTTCTAGTTTCATCCTTTCTGGAACAGTGAGGGGTCCTTGGTGCTCTCTGAGTTTCCTTGCTTTCTTGCAGACATTTCATTACCCAAACTAGGTAACATCATCAGTGCTGCTACTCCTGATGACTAGCATGGATGATGTTACCTAGTTTGGGTAATGAAATGTCTGCAAGAAAACATGCAAGCTCAGAGAGCACCAAGGACTTCTCATGTCAACCCCGAGCTACAAATATTCTCCTTTCAGGAAGAGTATAAACAAGTATGAAGCACCTGTTTATCAAACAGATACAAAGTGCTTGGGTTCTGCAAGACTGAATTCCAGGCTCATGTGCAACTTGGCATGCTTGCTGGACTTGAGAAGAAGAAAAAATCAGCATCCCCAAAGCCATTCCTGGAGTCACGTTTTCCCCATAGGAGAACTTGGGTTCAAATGCTGAAGACTGACAGTGTGAGCAAACAGGTGACATCTCATTTGTGTCCTATGCAGTTCTAAAGGGTGAAAGGGCTACCTTTTTTTTTAAACAAAAGTAATTTGCATGGTTGTTGATGCTGCTGTATCTCTCAGAAACCAGAGGAAGCAGACCTTGTCCTAGTATTTATCAGACACATGCCGCCCATCTGCTATTGCTGGGGTCAAGAAGGATTTGCCGTTAATCCTCTAGACCCATCTGCAGGGGGTTCAAAATGCTGACCACAAAGCTAGATGGGATGAAGTTTATTTAATTAAAAAAAAAAGAGGAACCGCTCCCGAGGTTACTGGAAATTACTCTGAAGAAGAGATTGCTTTTGATTGTGTCATTTCTTGAGAGTGGAGGGCAGCTTCATTTTTTCATATATCAAAATGAAATTGTGCCTAAAAATAAAACTAGCGCACAGCAGCCCACCTGTTGCATCTACACCAACAAATGAAATTGTTGAGTGAATTTCACCAATAGCTCCAAAGGGGTCTGCATTAAA
Source organism: Pseudoxenodon macrops (assembly GCA_032467955.1). NCBI lineage: Eukaryota > Metazoa > Chordata > Lepidosauria > Squamata > Pseudoxenodontidae > Pseudoxenodon > Pseudoxenodon macrops. The sequence continues at coordinate 9,932 of JANHFT010007781.1, read as the reverse complement.
TCTAGGACAGGTCTAAAGAACTGGAACGGGGTTACGCACGTATGTCCCACAACTGGCACCAACATATGATCCCGGATTTTCATTTTGTGTCACTTTGTTTTTGTGAACCAAGGAGAATGTTTTCTTTTCTAAGTTTGGAATCCCAATGAAGACTCTGTTTTCGTTTGTATCTACTTACCGTGTTTCCCTGAAAATAAGACCCCTGTCTTATATTTTTTTGAACCCCGAAATAAGGGCTTGGCCTTATTTTCAGGAAGTCTTATTATTTTGGGTGTGTGTGTGGAATAAGACGGGCCTCCTCTTGCCGTCTTACCTGATTTCTAGCTCTGTCTCCCTAACTCTAACCAAAGGAAATTGGGGCCGGCTGCGCATGCGGTTAAATATTTTCAGGGAGGGCTTATTTTTGGAGGAGAGCTTATTATCTGGGGGATGTCTTATTTTCGGGAAACATGGTAGAAATTAGATTTTTTTTTATATCAATGGAAATTATACCTACAGTAGATGAATTGGATGACACACATATAGATGGAATAAACCTTGTTTGGGGGGGGAAAAATCTATTGATAGACTGATCAAGCATCCACCCACCCATCTTTTGGCCAATTGGTCTCTCTTATGAACAATGCACTTTGCTGAAGCTACTCATCATTTTTCGGTCTTTAATCATTCCTATGGAAAGTATTCTCACAGGAACTTTATTGCTATTTATTTGACATAACATCAACAAAGAGGCTTGTGGCTCTTGAAGTCTAAAACATAAGTATCACCATAAAGTAGACACTGATCCACAAAATCTTATGAAATAATATGGCACATGTGTTAGTCTTTAGGATGCCTTAAGGCTCTTTGTTATTTTATGTGATCCATATTATTATTGTAAAAAAGGATGTGAGACGTTTATTTATTTAGTAAATAGGCCTGTTTATTTATTTTTATTAAATTTATATTCCATCCATCAAACTATCTAGAGTGACTCTGGGCAGCTTCGCTTTGTGATATGCCAACTTCCTATTTTATTTTTATTATTATTAAAAGAAGAATATTTTTTTAAAACTATACTCAAGTGGACCTAGCAATTCACTGGTTGTCTATGAACCTAACCTCAGTGGGCCATGGCAAAGTTTTAAGAAGAGATTGGATAGTTGTCTGGAATGGTATAGGGTTCCCTGCTTGAGCAGGAGGTCAGACTAGAAGACCTCCAAGGTCCCTCCCAACTTAGTTATTCTGCTACAGTGCCTGGGCTTTGGAATAGAATCCTCACCACCCACAAGATCCATATGACTCCCACCCTGATAGCCAATCTGGAAGGTGTTGAAAAGTGGGTAAGCATATCACCTGTTTCTTCTTCTTTAATTGTTCTGACTTTTTATTATCTAGAGCACCCAGAATGGTTGGAATATCAGGTGTTCTTTAAATCTATGAACTAATTATAGAAATAAATAGTCCTCTGACATAATTTCCTTTCCATGGAATAGATTCTGGATCCTGGCCCAGTTATTGCATTTTATTTTCAAGACTATTGTTCTGTTTGTAGAACCATGAAATCTGAAAGGAGGGGAGTTGCTTTTAGTTATATAGCTGGAGTCCTTGATATTTTTAATGTTTTCAAACTAAGCAGGTAAAAATTATATCTTCAGAAGATCTCTGTATGTTAGTAAGCATGGAATTTGAACAAAATAAAAAGATAGGATCATTTTCACAAACCTGGACAGGTCCAAATGATGTTTTATCCATATACTGGTAGGTAAAGTTACACTCTACAAGAGATCTAGATCACTTTTCTTGAATTTAAGGGTGTGAACTTCTTAAAGTTGAAATTCACATCTCTTAAAGTTGGCAAAGTTGAGCAACACTGATCTAGATTATCAAATACGATTATGCAATTTTATTTTATTTTTAAAAATTCCTTTGGGTGTATTATTTCCAAGATGTGCTGTATTAAAAAGTCCCTTATTCAGGGGATAATTTATTTTATTTTACTGTGTCTTTTTCTTTTACAATTATTGACCTTCATGTCCATGATGAAATATTGCTATTTGTTTAATTTCTTGCGGTGGGGGAAGAATCAAGATGGAGCAAGTTACCAAATAAATCCACATCCCACTTTGGGAGTACTTTTAATGCAAAGCAGATTAAATTTTAAAATAAGTAAATAAATAAATAAAATTGCAATGTGTGTTCCCATATGTGATAAATGCCATCTGTTTTTCAGTTAAAAATATTTGCTTCCAGGTTCCAGGGAAATCTTGCCAAAATGTTCTCTGATGGGTATTTTTCTGTCCTTGGAGGCTCACTTAGTAACCCTGTTGAATAGCTTCGATGATTTTTAGTACCAAGACTTGGGTTAGTCTAACAATGCATGTGGAACTCTGTGAAGGGTTGGGAAAGCAGACAGATTGTTCCACAAATTGGGGTAAAATAGATGCCAGGCCTTACACACCAGTATAAAGATAGAGAATGAGAAGCTAGTAGCAATCAAAAGTAGAACAAAGACCAACAGGTAAAAGAACAGCCTTCCTGCTGAAGTCATAGATGCTTCGTCACTGGAGGTTTTCAAGCAAAGACTGGACAGCCATTTGTCTGGGATGGTGTGAGGATTTTTGCGGTGAGCAGGGATTAGATTAGAAGTCCTATCAATGCAAATTTACAATAATGTAGTTTTAGATTAAAGTAGAATTATCTCACCTAATTGTGTTTCCTATTACAAGGCTGACATGCAAGTCTAAATATACTTCTCTTCCCCCATCCTCATTACAGTCCCCAAATTAGAAAATGTTCCTTCTGAGCCTCTTGCCTCTTGCCACATTTCTGTTAGTTGGCTTTTATCTGATTGCTCCCTTGGTTGTACATCATTGTCCTTCTCTCCCAAAGTCATTTCCACCTACCATGACATCTTTGACTGGGCAACTCCTATAGCTGGGATGAATTTGAACTCATGAGAAGATACACAGGATCCTCATGTCTGCTAACCTTGCCACATATTACATCCATCCCCCTCCTGGGTGATGAAGACATGGGTCCATGTAGTAGGATCTGCTTTGTTGAGTGCCTCCGATTGCTTTGGAAGAGGTGATGGCACACCCCTTCCTTAATAAACTATCACTGGATCCAGTTGGTTCAGTCTTCAGGTTTTTCCTTATAGAGAAGGTGGTTGAGCTCCAGCTTCAGAGGCCTTGGAGAAAATCTATTTATACCCCTTTCAATTAGATTGCAGGGCAAGACATAGTATTGAGACAGAACTTGTTGATGACTTCTGGTGCAGCTGAGGCAGCAGTATTGCAACTGTTTTGGTTCTCCTATCATTCCAATGACTTTTGATATCATCAACATTAGGATCATTCTGGATCACCTGCAGCAGAAGTGGGTTCCTACTGAATAGGTAGTAGGCCACTGGTGACGTTACAGAGCCGGTTCTGCTCCATGGGCGCCACCATCTTTTTTTTCTGATTTTTTTTTAGGGAGGTTTTCTTCTGCACGTGCACAGAAGCTGACTTTCTGGCATTGCGCATGCGTCGCCATCTTTTTTCGGCCTTTTTTTGGGGAAAAATGTTCGGGACTTTTTTCTGCTGTGCATGCATGCACGCACAAGGCACGTGCATGAGGCACGCCCATGCAGCACGGGAGGCAGTGAACTGGTGGTGAGGTAAGTTAGAACCCACCCCTGACCTGCAGGGACTAGGAGTAGGGGTATTATATTGCAGGTTTCTCTTCCTTCCTCTGTGGTTGGACTAGCATTGCCAGTGAGGAAACAAACAAACCTGTTACCCTCTGATGTGTGGAGTGTTGCAGAGCTCAATAGTTTTGCTTCTCCTGTTTAAAAACAATGTCATTGGGGTCAAGTGATTTGAGATCGTCTGTTGGTTTGGAATCAAGTGCTATCACACTGCTGGTGATACATATTTGTATATCACAAAAGCAGGTCAACCAGTTAACATTGTGAAAAACTTGTTGGAAAAAAGTGACTGGAAGTTGTGGGGCCTAAATGGGGAGACCAGACATCTGTAGTGGTTACCAAAGGCCTCCTGGGTGCAATTCAAGTAGGGTCTGGGTATCTTCAAAAATGAGCTATGTTCCATGGTTCCTTTTGGTCTATTGAATCAGGAAGAGTTGGCATGCTCCAAGTCCCATCCATTAACCATATCTGCCTTCTCTGCCACAGCACCCCTCCTCTGGAACATCATTACCTCCAGAGATTTGTTTGGTTCCCTTCCAGACCTTGTTCAAGAGGTCTTAAAATCTAGTTCTTCTTTCAGGCCTTGAGCTGGGGGCGGGCAGGGTGACAGACCCCTTGTGTGCTTATGTGGCTCTTTTTAGCATTGATGTCTCCCACCCTCAAAAAGAATCTTTCTTTTTTTGTTTACTTGTTTTGGTAAATTGTTTTCATACTGTACACTGACCAGAATCTCAATGATGCTAGGCAGCCTATAAATTAAAGAAATAAGTAAAATCAATCAATATTCATTAAAAAAAAGGTTTTGTAAAACAATGAAGACCTGTGCCGATAAATTTACAACAGTGAAAACAATATCCATTTTTAAAGCACTATATTCCTGCAGAGTTGTTACTTTACAAGTACTTTTTACAAAGCCTCTTTAACTAGGCAACTTCAGGAGGGGGGGGCAGCGGGGGAGGGGAAGAGCCATATGTCCCTCAGAGAGAATTCCATAATTAGGGCACCAATTCTGCCTCACGTGGATTTGCATGGCTTTATCTGTAAACAGGGCTGTCTATAAGATGTGGTCAGAAAGATGACACTTTGGTCTCTAACATTTTTAGAACTGACCGATATGAAGATGATTTAGAAATGGCCGATATGAACACTTTCTTGTTTGAAAAAATAGTGTCGATAGTATTTAATTTTGATTTTAATAAACAAGACATCATGAGAAAAAGGAAAAATACAGAGGGGGGAAACAATAAGCAATAAAATATATAATAAAATAAATATAAAATGTAACAATAAAAATATGTTGCATATATAAATTTTAAATGTGCCATTAAAGCTTGACTACATGGAATAATGCTGATCAGCCTCAGAGCATTAGATTAATAGGATGGGACATATGATTATTTGTGCCCATTTTAGGAAACCAATGATATTTTGAAAAGCAGCTCTGAACTCGACTTGCCTCCAGAAGTTGTGGATGCTCCAACACTGTAGGTTTTTAGGAAGAGATTAGACAACCATTTGTCTGAAATTGCTTAGGGTCTTCTGCTGGAACAGGGGGTTTGACTAGAAGACCTCCAAGGTTCCTTCCAACTCTGTTATTTTGAATTATACATAAAATAATGTATGAATACATCTTTAAAACAGGGAGTGCTTCTATCACACTGCTGTGGCCACTATCATGATTTACCCAGGACACACCCCTGTACACCTGGGAGAGAAAAGGTTACCAAGGCAAGTCAAATGCTGGTGGATTCCACAGAACACACCATGGCTGGGGGGGAAAACAAAAACATTTGGTATGCCCTCTCCTCTCTTCTCCTTTCCTTTCCTTTCCTTTCATCTTCTCACCTTTTTCTTATATGAGAAGAAATGTGCCAGTTAGGCAGGCAGACTATGACACTTGGCAATCCACAAAATGCTTACAGAATCTCAAGTTCAATTTGATCTGATCTGATCTGATCTAGAGGAGCTTCACTTTAATTCAAACACCTCTCAAATCCAGGGCAATTTAAAATAGGCAAGGCTCAGCCAAATACCCTTTATTTAAATAATTCTATCCTACCTGAACTGTAGCTCCCACTTCTGCTGCTCATGATGATGATGATAATGATGCCTTAAGAAAACCAATTCACTGTCTTTGGGATTTTAGAGGTTGCTAGATACCTCCACTTGCACAGTTTATCACAGATGACAACAATTTTGGGTGTATCTTCTCATGAGGGATCCCTCCTCACTCAGTATAAGTAGCCCTAAATCAGTGTTTCACAACCTTAGCAGCTTGAAGATGAGTGGACTTCACATTCCCAGAATTCCTCCCAACTATGCACTTTTACCAAGTTACCAAGGTTGAGAAACACTGTCTATGGTTTTCCCAGTTGCAATGTATGGCTGTGAAAGTTGGACCATAAGAAAGGGTGAGCGCCAAAGAATTGAGGCCTTTGAACTATGGTGCTGGAGAAGACTCCTGCGAGTCCCTTGGACTGCAAGGCGATCAAACCGGTCAGTCCTAGAGGAGATCAACCCTGACTGCTCTTTAGAAGGCCAGATCCTGAAGATGAAACTCAAATATTTTGGCCCCCTAATGAGAAGGAAGGACTCACTGGAGAAGAGCCTAATGCTGGGAAAGATTGAGGGCAAAAGAAGTAGGGGACGACAGAGAATGAGATGGCTGGATGGAGTCACTGAAGCAGTAGGTGGGAGCTTAAATGGACTCCAGAGGATGGTAGAGGACAGGAAGGCCTGGAGGAACATTGTCCATGGCGTCGTGATGGGTCGGACATGACTTCACAACTAACAACAACAACTGAAAATTGAAAAGACTTCACAAAACTTAAGCACCACTCTAGTTCTTTTTGTAAGCCTGTTATTACTAGCAAGCCTTAATTCTGAAAACTAAAAATGCTGAGCTTCATCTTCATGTCTACTTGGAGAAGTAATCCTAGACATTACTTGGAAATCTTTTGCTTTAGCGTTTGTTATTGCTCAAGTATTCTGAGGAAGAATCCTGCCCTGCAAAAGAAGGGACTGGTATCCACTTCATCTCTAAGGGGCAATAAGCATCCCTTTCTAGTGAGTGTGGATTGCTAATTTCCAACAGAAAAGAGGACATTAATAATTAAAGCGACAGTAGATCCAAGGAAGGCGGTGAAGAAACAAGGTATCTGAATTAATGGCTGGGCCGGACCGAGTACCAAAAGAGAACAAAAAGGGGCATAATTGGAAAAATGAATTCTCAGAGTGTAAGAATAGGAAAAGAGAACAGAATGGAAAGGATCAAAAAGCCTACTTATGTGACACAAAACCAGAATGTCTTCATTGTAGAAATTATAATGGAAACTAAAAGGATAGTTTGTAAAGTAAAGAGAAGAAATACCAAAAGTAGACTTCCCCAACTAATGCTCTCTATATGGGTTGTATTGCTATTCCCATCATCATTGCTAGCATGGACAATGATTGGACTTCTAATCCAACACCCCTGAAGGACACGGACTCAGGGGGTAATTCAAGAAGAAGGTATCACCTTAGACAGGAGTGAGAGAATATTCACAGAAACCTTGAACAAGGACTGAACAAGTTCAGGGATTACCAGAGAATACAGAAATGTCTGTACAGTGCTTTTGCATTCTGGTTAAAGGGGCCAGAAAAATAAGAGGAGGAAGAGAAAGAATGAGAGAGATAGGAAAAGAGGGGGAGAGAAACTCACTTTAAAGAAAAAGTCCAATATCTATTTTTTCCCTGTTTACTTCATGACAACTCAGAGGAGACATGTTTGACCCTGACCTCTTACCTCCCTTTCAATTATAATATAAATATTTTAAATAAATAAATTGGTAGATTTAGCAAAAGCTCAAAAAGGACCATGTCACCCACCTTGTGGCTCCAATCCAGCCAACTCCACCTAGAAAAGAAAACTTCCATCACTCAGTTCCAAATAAAGCAACAAGCTCTCCAAAGGTCAAGACTCTTATGGCATAAACTGCTTACTTTCAACAAAACCCCTTCTCATAAAATGTAAGTCTGCATTCCTTTACCCATATTTCTTTCATTCATGTCTATTTGGGAATATTACCTTTCTTTTTTACTAAGATCAGTGTTTTCTTTATTGCTCTGCCTGCATAAGAATTGAATCATCCTCTGTCAGAATTTCAGAAGTCAGAGGGTAAACAATCAGAAGGAGTATGGCAACACCTTTTTTGGCTAACAAATTCCACTAAAAGGTATAAACTTTCATGAGCTGCAGCTCAATTCTCAGCTGCACAGAGCTCTACCAGTATTTCTCAAGCTTGACAACTTTAAGATATGTGGATTTCAATTCCCAGAATTCCCCAGCCATCAGTCCCCAACAAGTGCACTCATAAAATTAGAGTTGCCATCACATGCTCTTCTTCTAATATGCTATATGCCATCATCTGCTAACAATGCCCATTTGAATTCTACATAGAAGAAAATTTGCATTTTGACTTTACCACTAGCATACTTCTTAAGCTCATGCATGTTACAAAACTTATTTTGGGCTGTAATAAAAGTAATCTGAGTTTAAAATTGTTTGAAATCAGGATCCAGGATATTTAAGCCTCCACCTCACCCCACTACAATCCACAAGATAAACAATTCAAATCATTTTGATTTCAAGATCATAAGTGAGGCTGTATGTTCAGAGGCCTGGTCCTAGCTATGTATGGTTAATTGTCCATTTGGCAGGGTTTATCTTGAAGGAGTAAGTGTTTACCCCTAATGTCTCTTGAGCAAAACACAAACACTTTCCTTGCTATATCCTTGTAGTTCAACAAGATACTTACTGCTGATGCAGGGCTGCTTGCCCGAGCTAAGCACCAGTTAGGAGAGTTGATGTGATTCTGTTCATCCTTAGCAAGTGTCATTATAGTTGACCTCTAAGACAGAGAAACAGAGAGCTTAATTTAGAAGTAGAAGCAAATATATGAGAGCAAGCAACAACCTGGTACAGGAAAGTGGGGCTTGAAAATGGAGCCCAGCCTTCTTCCAAATCCTTTATTTTGGAAGACCAGCACAAGGTACTTGTTCCTTTAAAGGGACAATATGATTATGCCTCAGATCAGAAGGAAAACCTGGCTAGGAATAACACACATAGTGCAACTTTGATGGCTACAGGAATGTGTAACCTGTTACCCACCTTATGGGACTGTAAGGTTACAAAATAATTTCTTTCTTTCTATAGTCTCATCAAACCCATAAATCACTAGTTCATGTTTTCTTTTCAGCAAAAAGTCCATAAGATGCTTCCAGTCACTAATAAATGTGGTTATTGCCCTTTCTCTAATCAGATAAGTAAATGTTGCCATTGTTCACTCTGTCATCTTCATCAATCATTCTTCCATTGTGGGTATTTCAGAGTCTTTCTGAAATACCATTCAGAGTGCATATACCATAATAATCTCACAGCAGTTATCATGGTGTTTATAAAAACAGTCTTCCATAATTCTTTTCTGTTTATCTATTAGTCCCAACAAGTTATGAATATTAATATTTAAAATTCTTTGCATGTATATGAACTCAGAAGTTTCTAGCTATTTTACAAGTCCACCAGGCATAACAAAGTGACCCTTTATGTTTGATCCTTATCATAAACCAGTGATGGCTAACCTTTTTCTTGCGTGCCAAAAATGGCAGTGCTGGCACACAACACCCCCTCCCCACGCACACTGCACTGCACATACACGCCCCCCTATGCACCCTCCCATTGTTCAGATGGCTTCCCTGAAGCCTCCAGAGGGTGAAAAATGGTCCAACAGGACTTCCGGTTTTCCCATTGGGCCATTTTTCACCCTCCAGAGGCTTCCCTGAAAACTCCTAAAGCCTCCAGAGCAGAGGTGGGTTTTGAATCTTCTTACTGCCGGTTCACTCAGGGTTGCGCCTCGAGTGCATGCGTGGCAGACAAAAACTAGCTTCTGTGCATGTGCAGAAGCAAAACCCAAGATGGCGGCACCCACAGAGCCACCGACAGAACCAGCTCCGTGACGTCACCGCAGAGTTACTATACCTACTCTATAGAACCGGATAGAACCAGTAGGAACCCACCTCTGCTCCGGAGAGTGAAAAATGGCCAAAAATCAAGGCCGATAATCAGCTGGCCAGTGAGCACAAGCGCGCTGGAGCTGGCAGGGCAGCACCTCGCGTGCCCTCAGAAATGGCTCCGCGTGCCACCTGTGGCACACGTGCCATAGGTTTGCCATCAATGTCATATACTCTTTCAATTTAAGCTTAAATTTTGCAATGGGAAGCT
>JANHFT010007775.1:24215-47940 GCA_032467955.1 Pseudoxenodon macrops | reverse complement strand
CCCCCAACAATCTGGGTCCTCATTTTACCGACCTCGGAAGGATGGAAGGCTGAGTCAACCTTGAGCCTGGTGGGATTTGAACTGCCAAATTGCAGATAGCCAGCAGTCAGCAGAAGCAGCCTGCAATACTGCATTCTAACCACTGCGCCACCGCGGCTCATGGTTGTCTCGTGAGGATAACTCCAATTATTTAAAGAGAAAAAAAAGAAAAAAAAACCTGGGATGGAGAGGAGAAACTAATTTACTTCTCCAAGAGCTGCTTAACCCCATCTCAAAGCTGCAGACAACAGCAGCTTTAAAATTAAAACAGCATCATATGCAAGTTTCCAAACCTCCAATGTATAGTAAAACTACCAAAAATATTACAGCAAAAACGCTGGTCAGAATATATAGTTGGGAAAAGATATCATGGGAAAAGATAAAAGTATATTGTCCCAAAAATGCTTTTCCAAAAAGGCAATTTGGACTTTCTTGGTTTTTTTTCTTTCTTTCTTGAAAATATTTTGCTTCTTATCCAAGAAGCTTTTTTCAGAACTGATGAGTTCTTTTGGAAGCAAAATGTTTTCAAGGGGAAAAAAACCCCAAGAAAGTCCAGTTGCCTTTTGGGAAAAACAGCTTTCGGACAACCATCAGCTGGATGATTGAGAATTGCCATAGACATAAAAGTGTATTCAATGCGACTAATATCGTATTTTTGGTAATTGTAAGGAATTTGCTGTATTTAATATAAGGAAAATACAAGAGGGAAGAGGAGGAGAATGCATGTTATACAAAAATGCTTAATTTAGACAGGGGTGTCAAACTGGCGACCTGTGGGCCACATGCGCCACACCCAGGCCATGCCCACCCCAGCTCCGCAAATGGGAAAACGCCATGAAATCTCACGTGACAGCAACATGACACAACGAGTTTGACACTCGTGATTTAGGACCGGGAATACAATGTATGTGCTTTATTTAATCTTAACAAAGTCTCGAGTGTTTACCCTCCTCATCAAAATAGCAAATTAGAGGGAAAATGAATGTAGTACAGCAACCAAGGCATATTTCTTGCACAATTCATTGATGAATTAAGAAAGTTCCAATTTCAAAATTACCTGCCAGAGTGTTAAGAAAATGTTCCTCTCCCTGGTCTGTTTGACTCTTCCTGTTATCCAGCACTCTTTTCACTGTGTCCATCAGACCAAAAGTGTGAGCGACATTATTTAGAACAGCAGCATCTACAGGAAAGACATTCGCAGATATTGACTAATATTCTAAATGGGATCCAACTCTCAGGCAGAAAGACCTGAGCTATTTCCTTGTTTGCCCATACAGGATTACTTAACACTTTGGTAGCACTTGCTGTCTTGATTTTGCAAGGTGCGCCTACAACAGCCATGGAAACTGACACTAAGAAGAAAGTATTTAACAATTTTAAAAAAGATAAAAGGAATTACTTATAATAATACCATTTCCCTGAATTTTTAGCAACCTATTTGCTCAAGAATTCCAGTGCAGGAATTGTTCTATCCAATTTAGTTTGCAAATAACAGTGTAGGTGAGACCACATCAGAAGTTTTATAGTCAACATGCCAAATGTATTATTATGTAAATTGCATGAGATATTTTGCAGAAAATAACACATATTCAATGTCCTGAAGTATATATTTTTCCCTTTAGCCTCAGGGGTAGACCCTCTTGGCATCACTATTGATATATAAAGACAGACCCCCTTGCTGATGTTACCTAGTTTGGGTAATGAAACATCTGCAAGAAAACAAGCAAGCTCAGAGAGTACCAAGGACCCTCACGTCAACCCTGAGCTACGAATATTCTTCTTTATAGGTATGCTTTATAGAAGTTTCTTTTTCCAATACTTCTAGTTTTATTTATCCCTGAAGGTGACTGGAAAGTATGGGAGCTATGATAAACATCACAACACAATGAAAACATTCTGGAAAAATATGATTTATAACTTTGATGGATTTTAATTGGTTTTGGCGTTTTCCAGTTAACGTTCACAATTTTTTATTTTTTTTAGGATTGCATTGCATTTTGAGAATTGCTGCTCATAAGAAAACTAACATTGGAGAGTAGTTAATAAAATGACAAAACAAGCACGATCGAGACATATAATTCACAAAGCATAAGTACAAATAGTTCTTGACTTACAACCACAAGCCCAACATTCTGTTGCTCAGTGAAACTTTGGTTGAGTGAATGTTGCCCCACTTTACGACTTTCCTTGCCACAGTTGTTAAGTGGATCATTGCAGTTAATGAGTTAGTAGCCCAGTTGTTAAATGAATCTGACTTCCCCATTGACTTTGCTTGTCAGAAGGTCGCAAAAGGGGACCACGTGATCCTGGGACATTGCAACCGTCATATATACGAACCCGTTGTCAAGCATCCAAATTCTGATCACATGACCATGGGGATGCTGCAATGGTTGTGAGTGCGAAAAACGCTCCTAAGTGATGTTATAACTTCAAACAGCCCCTCAATGAACTGTTATGAGTCAAGGACTACCTGTAAGGCAGGAGGTCTGCCCTAGTGGTTATCATTTCATATCAACATGGAGACTGCTGACCTCTTACCCACCGGTAATCTGGAAAGGGGACTGGGCAAGCCTTTGTTGTACCCCTCTTAGCACCTCCTCTATCTCCTTCTGAATATTACAGACCACTTCTTCCATCAAGCCCACATCAGCAATGCCTTTCCAAAACATCAGCATCTCCTCTGCCACGGAAAGATAAAACATTTTTAAAGAAAGAAAAAAACAAACTGTTTGGCAGTTATACAGCACAATTTCTAGCACTGGGACCAGCAAACTACTATACAGTAGTGGCCAAAATTGTGGAAATCATTTGGGGGAAGTTATATTTTTGAGGTTTGATGGCTAATAGCACTTTATACTGTAACTGCCATTCCAATAGCAAATCCTTCACAAACGTTATTGCATTACATTCTTGATTAAATTATCTTTCCATTGATATACAATTTTATGGTACTACTCCAAACAAAGTGGTGTTATTAGCTAGTTTTAGAAAATACACTCTCACCAAAAGGTTTCCACAATTATGGCCACTACTGAATGCATAAAAAGAATGTGGAATTACAATTTGAATTTAGTGAACTGTATCATACAGGTACAGAAAACAAATAAAAACAGTCCTAGGCTGCATCAGCAGAAATATAGTGTCAAGACCAAGACTAATTCTTAATTCTTCTATATACTGTATTAGTCAGATAACTCCATCCGGTTCTTGCATCATTTTAAGAAAAATATTAATGAACTGAAAATATCCAGTGAAAAAAGCCAAGACTATAAGGGGAAGAAACCTGAAAAGGAATAGTTGGGAGATTGAATATGTTTAGACTATAAAGAAAAGACTACACTGAGACAGGATAGCTGTCATCAGGTATGTAAAGGAGAGAAGGAATAATTGTTCAAAGTTTTTACAGAAGGCAGGGCAAGAAATAATAAGATTGAATTACAAACAATAGAGTTTACTTGCACATTTTGAAGAGTAACAATGAGAGAACAGGTGGGAGATTATTGGATTACTTCATTGGAATTATTTAAACAGAAGCTGGAGAAACTTGGAGAAGCGGTAATGGGAATTCCTGCACTGAGGAGCAGTTAGATTAAATATCTATAAACCTCCCAAGTCTTACAATCTATGTCACAAACTTCACAAAAATTCCTACTTGTTTAGTGGTCAGCTGTCAAATAATACAATTTTACTACCTATATTACGCCAAAAATAAGACCTGGTCTTATATTTTTTGCCACCAAGAAAGGCACTAGGTCTTATTTTCCATCGACTCATCTTGCGGTGGCAGCACCAACAGACCCACCAAGCAGGAGCCCGCTGTTGGCCCATTTGTTCTGCAGCTACTTGCTGCCGCTTGCCTGTGTCGCCCCTGGCCTCCGGCAAGTGGCCACAGAAATGGGACAGCAAGACAAGGCAGGTGTCGGGGTGTGTGAGGCCTGGCTGCAACTGTCTGAATATAAGTACCATATTGGAGGGCAGCTCCAACCCCCCATCCCTACCCTAGCTTGATTTTTACCCGTGTGCTCGCCCCACCCCATGCACCCCTGAGTTGACGGGGTCTTAATTACGGCTTATTTTGGGGGTAGGGCTTATATTGGGTGCACATGTAAAAATCAAGCTAGGGCTTATTTTCAGGAAAACATGGTATACTTTTTCTACCTTATTATTTCACTTGTTCACCCACTGAGTAAAACCCAAGGACCAATATATTTCATTCAGATAACTCCACTAAATATGGCCTGTATCTCTTAATTCACCATTATGTCCAATCTTCTTTTAGTATTTATTTGTGCCAATCTTACCCTTTACTTTATTCTATTTATTTACTTCAATTCTTTATTCAGGCAGTCTTAACTTTTAAAAACCTTAAAATGGACATGGCACCTTTTCTTCAATAAGATATTTGATGTATGCTATAGAAGATGTTAGTTGCCTTTGTGTTAAGAATATACCTTGAAAACTCAGATTAAATCCTTTGCAAATATCACGTTTAATAGCAAGAAGAGGCCAATATTTGTTAATAATTGCATTTTATAATCCCTTAACTCTTTATCTATGCAATATCAGTCATAACACATTTCACCTACACACACACACACACACACAGAGAGAGAGAGAGATTTGTAGAAATGTTATGACTAGTTTATTGAAGTGACATGATATTGGTAACATGTTTTGAAAAGGTTAGACAGTCTAATTTTAAGGCTGACACAAATCTAAACACACTATGTCTAGCCATCAAAGGCCAACATTCCTCATATTAAGTTCATTGTGCTAGATAAATAAATTAAATCTAGATCAAGACCAAACTAGATATATAACATGCCTAGATCTGCTGCATGCTAATCTTGAAGTCTAAGGGAAAAAATTATATAGAGAACCAGGCAAAATTAAAAATAGGCAAAAGTCTACATATAGTGCATGTTTAAGAAAATGGTATACAAAGGTACATTATAGTAAGGAAAAGTGCAAAAATTATATATTTGGAATAGACACACCAAAGTAAATAAGTTTGGGTAATGTGATCAGAATCCATTCTAATTTATTGTAAATTAATATATGAAAAAGTTTGATTTTAAGATTATTCCGTCCCAAAAGAAAGTTTCCAGAAAAAGTTATAAATTCATGCAAAATCTTGTGCTGCTGCTCAGGTCTCTTTCCTTGTCAAGTATCAGATACTTTTGTCCCAACTAATGTCTCCATATGACACAATATGTACCTATAAATACAATATGTACACTTCTATCCAAGGGCCTCATTCCAAAATCAACAAGGTCATGTGAATAAATATTTAATAAAACATTCCATGTGTAAAATTAATTGGTCCACATCTACATGCAAACATTATCTCACATGTAAACCATTCCCTCTGTGCATACACAAGGAAAGTGTAGTCAAGACAAAAAAGCAGACCAACTGAAAATCTGACCTCAGCAAGAACCAAGCTGTGCACACTAACTTTGACATTAATTCTGTTAAATTTATTTACACTTATTCTCTCTCTAAGTACATAGAAGCTGCTACACTCTGGTTATTTCTATTTACAGGAAGTCTTCCTCTTTTGAAGTTTCAAGTTATGAACTTTCACCGCTATGAACAAAGGTGTCTGCAACTCCAACCTAGAAGATCCTAGAACACATCCCCCAACCTTTTGGCACCAGGGACTGCTTCCTTGGAAAGAGGATTTTCCATGGACTGGAGGGGGCGTGGTTTCACGTGCTACCTGCATCTCGCGGATGGTGCTTTGCTTGTTTGCACGGCCCAGTTGCTGGCATGCCAGACTACTGCCGGTACACAGACTGGGAGTTGGGAACCCCTGTCCTAGAAGACAGAAAAAAATTAGTTTACGCTGCACTGCATACATACGCCGGTTGTTTTAAAATTGACTTATGAACATCCTGTTGGAATGCAACCTGTTTTTAAGTAGAAAATTGTATTCCATGTAATCTGCAATGAAAATTAGTGAAGGAATTCTAAGGCTACTTACCGTAATTGTTTCGAACTTTCTGTTTAAAACAGAAATGAGTTAACCGGTAAGAGCTAGTGCTAAGTGCTAAGCTACAAGAACAAAGAAATGCTTGCATGCTCACCTTGTAATAGGTTCCAATGATTTATGTGGCTCTTACTCCATACATAGGTAAGCATGCCTGGCAGGCATAGGTTTTGTAGTTCTATTTTGTCAGCACACTGTTGTCATTCTCATTATGTACAAAGTGGAGGTTTTTTTCTTCCCCATTTGTGTGGACAATGTAAGTTCTCCATTGCAGACACTCATTTGTATAAGTGATTGTCAGCAAGAGAAGGATAGGCATGCATGGTGCTTGAAGGAATGGCAGTGAATTTGTCTCCCCCCCCCTGCATTTGTTCCAACAATTTGACTTTATCAACCTATCTGTTTATTTACATTTTAGATTTCTAAGGCTGCTCCACTTTACACCTCCTGGCAGTGCACAAATTAAAAATACATTTTATAAATTTGCCCCAAAGTAGAATATTATAATAGGGGAATAGAGAATCATCACCATCAAGTACAACATAGTTTAATCCAGGTGGATTTATACAAGTTATTCCAGAACTTGGGGCAAAAAACTACCGGTAGGTCTTCAGGGTTTATTAAAAGTATCACAGGGTTGGGCTATTCAAATCTCTAAAGGTGGGGCTATTCCAGAAGATTAATGCTTATTGTTTTACTAAAGATAATATACGGCAGGAAACTATATTTAAATAAAAATCTAAATACCTCATCTAGCTGTTACAAAATAAATAGGGACCATATATTCCCTTTCCCATTACCTGAGAAGGAACGTGAGAATTAAAAAAGGTACTGAAAGTTATAGTACTGTAGCCTTGACAATATTAGTGTAACCAGTTAGAGGCATGATGGATAGTTGGAAGGAATAAAGTAAGAAGACTCCCTACACTAAAGTTAACTACAGCTATCGTCCCTAGTGAGTAACAGATTGAGAAATCTACCGAGTAAAGTTTCCACAATTTCTCATATGATCAACCTTCAGAAGATAAGTAAATCTCAAAATATGTTTGTCTCCTTGGAAAAGACTACAAAATAAAAGAATCATGTTGTCTTACAAAGCTGGCAAGGATGAAATTTGATGAAGAAATCTTTATCAGGAACGAGCAAACTAAAGCCACTTCAAGATTGAATTCACAAAGGGTTACTAACGGTGTTATTACCAAATTGAAACCTTTGGGGATATATTTCATGTATCAAATAAAGCATTAGGATTATTTCTCATAAGAAGTAATGTATGACTCACATATATTTTAATGCAGGGCTAAATTACAATTATGACATGCTTTATAACACACACACACACACACACACACACATGTACACACACACACACACACACACCTTGGAAAAGCTTGTGCTTCTATGTATCTGTGTCTTTATACTGGTTATTTCTGAAACAAGCATTCTGGGAGACATGGAAGAGAAAAATAATGCGAAAAAAATGTTAACTAAAATATTTATATTTTGCCTTTTAACTGCAGCAGGGGTCTAAAGGGGCTTACCGAACATGAATTGAAATAATACAAGCTAGAACAAAACAAAGCATAGAACTAATGAAGTTGAAAAAGGGACACAGAGTAGAACTCCTGCAATTGTTGTTGATGAAGAGGCTCATAGAAAAAAAAAGCTTCATTAAATGTAATCATACATTAACCATTTCCAGAATTTTTCAGGCAACACTTTTCCTTCTTTGTTGTTTATTTGTACCCTTGCATGAATAAGTGGATTTATATTTGAATCCTTTCATCTAATGATTAAGAACTGAAACCTTCAAGCTCATCAAATGTTAGTAATAAGAAGCAAGCTCATTAATGTCATTGTACATTATTTCCCCCCACTAAATTATATGAATTGCCTTTCTTTAGATTTTACTTTTTAAAATAGCTCAGTGTTTTTTACTTCAATTTAAGAAAATAGATAAAACAACCAGTCTATTTAATTATACAGTTGAAGTTGGCTTTTTTGAATTAAATATGTGGAAAAGATACTCAAGATAATATATTCCACTCAACTGCAAGGGAAACCCTTCATATCATTAAAAGCCTTTAATGCCTTTTAATTTTTCAAATAATTCTACCGGTATGATGATTAAAATAGTTTCCTGCCCCTTTCATTGTTTTGTAAAGGACCAGCTTATTACTTTTATCATGCAACTAATACCACAGATTTTAAAGCATAGACTCTGCAAACAACTTTCTGTTTGAGACAATTATCAGGAAGATCAAAGTGTAAGAAAACAAAATTATTTCAGTGTTTTCAAATTTTATTAACATCAGTACAAGTAATGGTAAGAATGAAATAGAATTTAAAATAAAAGCATCTTGAACAATATTAAGTTATATGGCATCCTTTTTATTAAACGCTTTTAATCAATATAGTCAAAATCTTCTGGTATACCAAATGTTTTGTCAATTTTGTTGTCTTCAAATCCAAACTTCCGTTTAGCCCAAGATTTTACAGCAAATATATTATCTGTAGATAAAGTAAATGAAAAACAATGGATATTAGGACTTCAAGTGTTTATAATGATAATCATAATAAAGGACCCTTATTGTTTAAAGATAATTAACATAACTACAAATTGCCATCCTGAAGCCCCACCTGAGACATAAATCACTTATTTGGTTGCAACATCTAACAGTGATTATTTTGTGATTTCCAATTCTTATGTAGAGATGAGGATAAGAACTACACTGAAATCCCTTTCCTGTATGAGAGACTTCAGCAGTAATAATTATACAAAAGGCAACTGATTGCGCCATAAGCACAGGGTGAACAGTTCAGCACAAACTCTACTGAGCTTAGAACTTGACGTACACACTTTACCTGAGGAGTTATATGTGTTTGAAAAGTCGTATGTCTCTGGGGGTTTCTAGGCTGGCAAGCACCAGTTTTTCCTGTTTATTTAGACTCTATCTAGATTTTAACCAAAATTGTTTACTTGCCATTCATTTGTTTCAGGAATTCTAAAAAAGAAACCAATCCTTACCTCTCTCTACACTGAAACAGAAGACTGAAATACCAATCTATTTGCCTACAACCCAATATAATAAAATTATGATAGTCTAGGTTTTATAATGTTAACCTTGATTTTATTTTTCCTGTTGATTTAAGTATTACAGTATTTTCTGCATGGTATCTTCCATCCAGTTTAGTATCAAACAGATACAAAAATTATAAAACTGATTGTAACTTTGAAAGAATTGTACTTAATAAAGCATGACTGCTCAAAAAAATGTGTCAATAAAGTAGTCGGGGGAAAGTTTTTTGAAAAAGAGTACAGAAAATATAGGTGTTCATATGTCATGAAGTGAATAAGTATCGTATTTTGCGGAGTATAAGATACACCAGTGTATAAGACGCACCAAGAGTTCAAGGAGGTAAATAAGAAAAAAAAAGTTTTGTCTTCCCAGGACACAGAAACACTCTGCAAGCATCCCAAACCCTCTGCATACCCCATTTTTCGCAAAAAAACGGGTGAAGAATGCCCTATTTTTTGCAAAATTTGGGGCATTTCTGCCTTCCCACAACCCACAGAAACTCTCTGCAAGCCTCCCAAACCCTCTGCGCACTGTTTTTCGCAAAACCTGATGAAAATTGGAGCACCCCTCTGCGCACCCCATTTTTTTGCAAAAAACGGGTGAAAAATGGCCAATTTTTCACAAAAACGGGGGAGATTTGCCTTCCCCCAGCCCATAGAAATACTCTACAAGCCTCCCAAACCCTCTGTGCACCCTGTTTTTTGCGAAAAACGGCTCCATTTTTTGTAAAAATGGGATACAGGGGCGGGGCTTCAGGAGGCCAAAATTGCTGTATTCGGTGTATAAGACACACCAACATTTCCAGCCTCTGTTGGGGGGAAAAAAGGTCCGTCTTATACTCCTAAAAATATGGTAAGTATATGATGACACATATAACATATTTAGCATTTTTCTACAATATAGTATAAGTTAATTTTGTAACAGGAGCTGCCCACATGGCAATTGATACAAAACTATTACAAAAAGATGAAAAATCACCAGGAAAGAAATCAAGTATTCAGTTTGCTTGGAAACACTTAATATGTTATTATTTTATCCTTCAGTTACTAGCAAACAATTGAAATAGCAAATTCAAAAGAATTTGAATTTGAAATTCACACTACAGGAAAAAGATTGTTAAAATAAAAAAAACATTTTAAAATAAAGTCTTGAAGAAATAAAAACTTTGCCAAATGCAATCCTAAATACAAGTAGTCCTCGATTTAGAACAATTCATTTAGTGACTGTTCAAAGTTACGATGGCACTGGAAAAACACAACAGTTGAAGCATCCCTATGGTTACATGATCTAAATTCAGATGCTTATCAAATGACTCATATTTATGATGGTTGCAGTGTTCCCGGGGTCATATGATCATCCTCTAACAAGCAAAGTCAATGGGGAAGCAAGATTTACTTAACAGCTGTGTTACTAACTTAAGAACTGCAATGATTTACTTAACAATTGTGGCAAGAAAGATTGTAAAATGGGGCAAAACTCTCTTAGCAACAAAAATTTGGGGTTCATTTGTGGTTGTAAATCGAAGACTACCTGGTAGATGGCAGTTCTATAATCAAGAAGGGTCTTTCCCTGCTGGCCACTTCTAAACTTCTGTGGAAGAGTCTCTAAAACTATTTCAATGAACTAGAAATTTCATATAGAAGACAATTCTTATTTAATTATTTGCAGTTTTATTGACTCATTTTAGGTAACATATGCAAATGTACTACTCAGTGATAAAATTGATGGAGCCGAAATATGTTTACGTACCAATTATTTTGGACTTGATTACACATGACTGTTCCTGGAAAACTGTCCCAATGTGGAATATGTTGTAATGTGATGAAATTGTAATTACAATGTAAAATCATATACCATTCGTATCATCATTCACAATAATCTGACAATGAGCAAGTCAACTATTGTGTCAGCTACTTTGTATGATTACCATGAATCATATACTACTGTGCACTCTAATCCAAAATCCCAAGTAACTTCAAATTAATTTACACATTTTACTGCTTTTCTTTCAAATACTTAGTTTGCACCATCATTATTTGCAGATTACTTGAAGATTGTCACACAGTGTGCGTTTGTATATGTGTGTAAAATGCTTAACACCCAAACAATAACAGAAGTGATACCTAGCAAAAATTGAGTCTATAAGAACAAACAAAAACATTAAAACGTATGAGTCAGAAATAAAAAAAATTATATTACAAGAAATGGCAAACCACCAGTAATAGTTATTATATGAGTTTTCAGCAATCTGTTGCCTGGAAAATAAATAAGTTTTATGTAAAAAATAATTAAAATCTTAAGTTAAAACCTGTATCTTTCCATGTATTTATTTTTGTTCACAGAAGAATGAATGCTGTAAAATAATACAATGCAGACACACCAGTCCATCTGTTGGTTGCTTCCTTAGCTATTTTATTTGCTTGACCTAAAAAGAAGAACAAATAAAGAAATAAAATTCCATAGAAACAATTCATGAGATCAATAACTGAACAGACTCAAAAGAATGAAACTATATTTTCAAACTTATTATGCATTTTAAATAACTTGAAAATGTTTTACTGATCCTTGGAAGTTAATATTCAACTAAACCTCAAAGATTAGCAAAATTATATCAAAATAAAATTATATGCTGAAGTAATGTAATGTATCACTTAAAACTGAAATTTCGTGACATACCGTATATCTGGCTATACTACAGGAAAATAAGAATACTTTAGTGCTTCACTGAATTAGAAAAGGCTATGCTCTAAGAAGAAACAATCTATTTAAAAATCTGAATTCTATGATGCATAATTAAGAATGTTATTTGAAACAATACTTTTATTTGTACTTTTACTGAAAGATGAATACATTTATTTTAAAAAACCATAGATGAATTACAGAATCTTGACCCTTTAGTAAAAATCCTTTGCTCATCTGTTATAAATTATTTGGGCAACTTCTTAATGTGCCAGTTCATATATTCTTGTTATTCACTTTTCTCTGCTATGGTAAAATTTATAAAATGTTAATTGGAAGCTAGTAAAGTTCATAAGGGTATGCTGGAAAAACTTCTGTACCAAAGTTCTACACCAATGAGCTTGTTTGCTTATAGAAACAGAAAACACTGGTTAAGGTAAACATCCCACCCTAAAATACATACATCGATTTTATGAGATTATTTAATCACATACCAAAATAATACCGAAACATTTTTACAGTAGAGTAGCCTATGATCACTTAACAGTTAGAACAATTAAGAAGTGGAACAACTTGCCTCTAGAAGTTGTGAATATTCCAACACTGGAAGTTTTAAAGAAGAGAATGGACAATTATCTGTCTGAAATGGTATAGGGTTTCCTACCTGAGCAGGGGATTGGACTAGAACACCTCCAAGGTCCCTTCCAACTCTGTTATTCTACTGTTCAGAAAATAGTAGGGAAAGGGTTATCGGGACATATGGAAACTGCTCTTGTAGCAAATAAGGTTTTATAGCTCTCTCTTCATTTTCTGATTTCCAGACTTCCATAGTGAGATCCTGAAATAACTTATAGTTCTCACATCCACACATAGTCCTGGTTTGTCAGTACCTGTCTAGCATTTTTAGTGGCAGTGGTCAGTGCATACGTTTGCCTCTAGGAATGATGAAAAAAATTAGTGCAACATAAAATGTTTCATTGTTATAAATTGACACTACAGGTTGTCCTCAACTTATGCCAATTGAGTCCAGAATTTATGTTGCCAAGTGAGAAATTTGTTATGTGCGTTTTGTCCCGTTTTACGACTTTTCTTGCCACATTTGTTAAGTGAATCACTGCAGTTGTTAAATTAGTAATATGATTAAGGTTTCCCCATTGACTTTGCTTGTCAAAAGGTCGGAAAAGGGGATCACATAACTCCAGGACACTGCAACAGTCATAAATATGAATCAGTTGTCAATGATGTAATGTAAATCTGAATGTAAGATCTTGTGACTGAGAGGATGCTGCAACAGTCATAAGTGTGAAAATCATCATACTGTAAGTCACTTTTTTCAGTGCCATTGTAACTTCAACCTGTCATTATAACGGTGAACTGTTGCAAGTCGAGGACTACCTGTATTAGCAAGACTTAATTTGCAAAATAAACTGTGTTAAATATGTGGCAGGACAAGTGCCCAACTTCAAGTCCTAGCCTATAACATAAAGAACTATTTTATTTAAAACTTGCTGATGAGATCATATAGTTGCTTTAAAAAAAGTGCAAGTATTTAGAAAAGCTCCCATAAAAACAAAAACATTTTAAAAATGAAACAGTGTGCTAAACTGCTGAGTAAGTAAAAATTAACTTCAGATTAAAAATCATAATAAATTTAAAAGAAATAAAAAGGAAAAAGAAGATAAAAGGAAAAAAGATCCTGTAAATTACATTACAAAGGTAGGTTCTCATCTAAAATGATATGTATTCCCTGAAATGATAAAATGAATATTACAGTATGATTTTACTGTAGTTAGCTAGGATCAAAAATAAATTGTTACTTTTAATAATCATATTTTAATAAAAATATCAAACAAACTAATGATAAAATTTTACAACTTTATAAATTTAATTGGAAATAAGCAAAAATACTTAAATTTTGAAACACCATTTGTAATAGTGTGTTCTTGCTTGCTTTTGCATAATTCCTGAAATTTGGGTCTTATTTTGTACACAGCCATTCTTATTCACTGAAAGAAAAAGTGAATAAAGTATAAGAAAAAAGAGAAGTAAAAAACCTGCTTCAAAATGCCCTCAGCTTGCAAAAAACTGGTAGGCAATAAACTGTTTTTTTCACTCTTTCCTCCCATGCAGACAGAGTGTGATAACAACCACAGCCCATTTTCTCTTTCCTCTCTAGCCTAATGTTTGAGTCCCTTGTGCATTCTTGCAACTTTTTCCTTCTTCATAGCCCCTTTTCTTGCCCTCTATTGCAATTCTGTCTGTAAAAAGATGGTCTTATAGTTCACGAGGGTTCGCAACCAAGAAATCTTCTTATACAAACAGAATTTCCAAAAATGTTTATTGTGTTTCTTTAAGATGTTCCCCCTTGCTCCTCTGCCAAATATTGATAAATAAATAAAATTGCTGCAAGTCAGCTAAAAATTTCCCCTGCAAGTATTGTATAATATTTTTAGCCAGTCCCAAGACCTGCAACATCCGCCATTTTAAGACAAAGGTAGGCATCCTGAATAAATAGCGATACATCCAAATTAATGTTAACAATCTTACCAATGTTGGCCCAAAATAGGACTACAGAGTAAGATCAAATCAACTCATCTCGTGAGTTAATTTTAACCAGCCTGTATAAAACATATCTGAAGCTTCCAATGTAAATGAAAAATTTTTTTACTTTAAAGCACCACTCCGTTGGTTTACAAAGACAGAACACTCAAATTGTTATTGCAGGAGTCACATAAATAACTTGCAACAATTTCGTCAATATCCATGACAAACAGTTATTTGCTTAAGTGCTATTAAGATACCCTCCTTGCTCTCAGGACATGAGACTTGTTAAAAATGTGTTCAGGACATGTCATCACATGGAGTTTCTATCTCTGTTCCTGATTCTGTTCTAGTGAGGCAGGCTAAAGTTAAATCAAGTTGATCTGACAGGCAAATGGGAGTTTTCTGTCAGAGAATGCAATTCAATCCCCCATGCCAACATTCTTATCCATATCCATTCTGAGAGAAGTCGGTGAGCAGCAGGTTTCCAGATGCCCTAATGCAGGACTATTCATTCTCTAGCCACGAGGCTCTGAGGCTCTATGATCTCTTGTATTTTCTGCTAGAGAAAGCCCACCTAAGCAACCAAAGGGTATTTTTAGGTGTTTTTTTTCTTTGCCTGGAAAAGCTCTGTGCTTGCTACAGAATAGAAAAAATAGTGGGAGCAGAAAAACTAGAAGCCTCTGTAGAATTGAAAAACTCCTAAGGAGACACTCCTTCCTGTTTCTATTCTTTGCACTGTTGTGGCCCACCAGCGGCCAGCTGAGCTGGCAGCAGATTTGGACAGTGAGGAGGTTGCGGAGGAACATGGGCCACTCCTGGAATCTGGGGAAGGATCTGTGTCAGAGGCAGAAATGGGGCCAGGACAGTCTGACAGTTATCAGTTGCTTTTGGAGTCAGTCAAACAGCTAGAGCCTATTCCCAGTGTGCACATGCACAGAGTTGCCAGACGAAGGGAACAGCTGAGGAACAAGGGTCGACTTGGGAGTAAGGCCACAGGTGGATGATGAATGGCCCCTCCCATTGGAAATAAAAGAGGTGCGAATGGGGAGGGGTGTTGGCAGGAGACAATGAGTTCATTTCTGTATTCTTGCCAAATATTGCAGCATCTGAAAGATATCGGCCTGGCCACTCTCCAAGCCTGATCAAGGACAGTAATTGTGAACTATCTTGAAAGACTGGGAGAGGAAAGACTTTGCTGAAGAGGAATTAATTGTAAATTAAATAAAAGGGGTTTATCGGGACGAGGACTCAGCTTCGTGCTGCTTGGGAAGCCTAGGTCTGAACATGCACTTGCTCTTATCTCTGAATTTACAGGCAGCAGTCACCTACAAGTGCAGTCCTGATTCCATCTGAGGGTAGCAGCTTTGCTGGCCTCGTTTTGCTGGCACACCAAGAAATATATTGTGTGGGGAAGGAGCAGGCCTTCCCCTACATCAAGGACACGGTAAGTCCTCTAGTTACAAAGGCAATTGGGACTGGAATTTCCAACAGGAAGTGATGTGTGATTATCATGCGTGATGTCACACAACTGCATTGCTTAGAGATGGAAATCTCGGTAATCCTTGTTGCCATGATTAAGCAAAGTTCGCAGGTTATTAAGTGAGGACCTCATGTGACCATAATTTGTGACTTTGGAAAGACTGCTGTCTTACAACAAGCAGTCAATGGGGAAGCCAGCATGAAGTCATAGGCTCTGGGCAGCCTGCAAGCAAGCCAGCAGATGGATGAGTGCTAATGAGTGCAGTCACAAAAGGAAAGTGCTGTTATAGTACTGTGTAAATATTGGACTGATGTACATGTTCTACAGGTTGCAGGTGGGGAGTGTGCTGTGGGTGGGCACATGCAACTAATCTCATACTGTACAGTATGGCAGAAATGAATTAATGGGACCAACTTGCGACCTTCCCTTCTGGCTTCCCCATTGATTCTGACCAGGTGACCACGCACTGCTGCAAGCAGGTAAGTGTGAGGTGGTTGTCAAGTGCCTAAATCACAAACACATGACTAAAAGAATGACGTGGCAGAACTTTGAGTATCATTCATTCGGTGCCATTGCACATTTGAACAGTCGCCGAAAGAGTAATTGGTAACCAAGGACTAAGAAAAGTATGAAGGATCAACTGCAGGTATAATACAGTTACCGTATATATATTTAGTTCCAGATATAAATTTCTCGAAATACATTAAAATAATATTACATTTTTGCTAAACTGTAACACATTCAAAATTCTTCTAGTAGTTTTTCCACTGTCAACATGTCTCTTAGAAACAGCAATCAATAGAGAAAAATACTTTGTGAGAAGGCAACTAACAAGACAAAATGTATGCATACTGCTGCTGTATTTGAGAGTATACTATATTTTAGGTATTAATATTGGTTTTACTATAATCAAAAGGGGAAAGGGAAAGGACAGGAAAAGAGAGTTAAATGCATTTTTTAATGAAGTTATTATTTAGAAAGTGTGGAGTATTGTGAAATAACAAACTATTGCTTTTATAAAAAATATATATAACTTGAATTTTCATTGAAAATATACCAGCAGTAGTGAAATAAGGAAAAAAGAAAAAAAAACTTTTGACCTTGAAAAAACATCCAAGCATGCATAACTGAATTTACAAAACAAGAAGTAGCTTGGACCAGTATGAGTTGTCAGCTTGCAAATATCCACCAACAAGCAAGTTTGAGAGTTTCTTTTTCAGTTAACAATAGCCAAATAATCTGAAACACTTTCCACTTAGTTATCAAGTAACACAGTATACTATAAATCCGATCCCCCTCCCCACATCCAAAAGAAAGTATTTCTGTAATGCTATTCTATCTTTGGCTTCGATTCATTTACTCCAGTACCTTCCAAAATCATAGTTGATAGACGCTCTGAGTTGCAGCTATGTGTGTTTCGGAAAGAATAATTCTTTGTATTTAACTAATGAGACAACTACTGTAAAAGCAATGACTGTTCTCTAGGTCATTAGAAGAGTAACCTACTGGGAGCAAAACTTATTCAACCTATTCAAATGCTGACAATAAAAAGTGGTGAATTCTAGAATACAATAATTTTTATTTTTAAGATACAAATTTGCTTCTATAGCAGAAATTGTAAAATTGAATTTAAAGGGTAGATCCAAAATTAGTGTATTATACAGTATAATTGAAATACATTCAGTTTAAGAGACATATCCCATTTAAATTAAGACTTATTTATATCAATTAAACACTATTTTAAGTATATTTTTTATAATTAGTGCAGTATAGGATTTTCTAACCTACAGTGCAGGAACTTACCAAGAAAGCTATTGATTGAGATAGTAGCATAACTGATGTATATATGCTTCTGTGTCATGCAAGTATTATGTTTTGCTATAGCACTATAGATTTAATCGCTGACTTACAATCTCAATTAAGCCCAAAAGTTTCTCCAGAATGTTTATTTAAAAGATTTGCATGCCCATTTTGAGCACTACTTTGGACAGTGCATAACAACAATAAAACCCAGTAATTATAAAACCATAAACCATAAAAATCAAACCTTAAAGCCCGTGCTCAATTGTACCTTGCGATGTCTCACAATTACTCCAGATATCCTGATTCTATCCCAGCAACTGGGTAAAAAGCCAGGTCTTAATGGTCTTCTGAAAAGCTAAAAGAAATGGCTGCCAAATCACCCTGGGGATTAGGCAGTGGTGGGATTTAGCCAGTTTCCACCACTTCGGGAGAACTGGTGTTAACTTTCTGAGCAGTTTGGTGAACTGGTTGTTGGAAGAAATCATTAGGGCAGAGAACTGGTTGTTAAATTATTTGAATCCCACCACTGGGATTAGGTGTTCCATAATGTAAGGCCAGCCACAGAAAAGGCACATTTTTGTGAGCTACCACCAGGTGACGAGATTTCAGGGAAGGGAACTGGATCTTGCTCATCCTATCTGATGTCATGGGAAGGGCAGGTAATCTTAGGGGTGGGCAAAGCTGCAAATATCCTGTACCATGCAGGGCTTTAAAAGTGATAACCAGTGCCTTGAATTGCAACCAGAAGGAAATTAGGAGTCCATGCAATGTGCTCTACAAAGTGTAATGTGAGCATATCTAAGAATACTCAGTATTGTGAGGGTTGCTGCATTAGACCCACTTGTAGCTTCCAAGTAGTATTCAAAGGCAGGCTCATGTAAAATGCATTGCAATAATCAAAATGGGATTTGACTATGGTGTGAGGGACCATTAGCAAAGGTTCCTGAACTAGGAAAGGGTATGACTACTGCACAAGAAAAATCCGTGCAAAATCCCCCCCCCTAACAACAGCTGAATCCCAGAGGACCCTCAGACTGCATAGCAATTCAGTCTGAGGATGTGCAACACCATAAAGATAGAAAGCCACCAGATCCTGAGGGATCAAAACCCCAAAGGTACTGCATCTTGCCAGGATTGACTTGAAATCAGCACATTACCTCCCAGATCTGCACAACCTCCACATATAGATAGTAGGTGGGAGACACCAAAGCCCTGAGGTGCCCCACACAAAGGGCTCTCACTCCTTCACCAACACAGAGTGGAACATGCCACTGAGAATAAAGGAGAACCACCATAAAACAATGATTCCAAATTCCAAACTCTTAAGCTAGCCCAAAAGGGTATCAGGGTCAATGGTACAAAAAACAGCTGATAGAGCCAGGAGAACCTAGACCAGGGATGTAAAACTGGCAGCCCGCAGGCCAGATGCATCACATGTAGGCCACACCCACCCCAGCTCTGCAAAGGGGGAAAACTTCACAATGTCATGTGACATCAATGCGATGTGAGTTTGACACCCATGACCTAGACAGTTGCTCCAAAGGTAATCAGCAAATGCAACCAATCCCATCTCTGTGCTATACACTGGCCTGAAGCTAGACTGAAAAGAAGCCAAATAATTCACTTTATCCATGTCTCTCTGAAGCTGAGAATTATCCTCTCATCAATCTTTCCCAAATGGTTGGAGGCTGGTCAAAAGTTGTCTAGCAAGGCTGGGTCAAGGAAGCCTCTTGAGAAGGAGGCGCACCATCTCCTCCTTCAGGGCAGGAAGTACACCTCCTCCCACCAAAAGGAATTAACCACCACTTGGACCCAGCCACATAGAATAGAATAAATAGAATTCTTTATTGGCCAAGTGTGATTGGACACATAAGGAATTTGTCTTTGGTAACCTTTAACAAGGAGGGGCATAAGTCTAGGCCAGGAGACTCCAACCTTGGCAACTTTAAGACTTGTGGACTTCAACTCCCAGAATTCCTCAGCCAGCAAAGCCTTAAAGTTGCCAAGGTTGGAGACCCCTGGTCTAGAACACAAGCTCACAGCTGCAATGGCCCTATTAATTTCTTCAGAATAAACTGGCTCAAGCTTCTCCCACATAACAGGGTTCAGATGTGTCTTAGTCACTTCCAAAAAACCTGCCTAGCCACAAAGTCCAATTCCAAATGAAGTTGAGCCTTTATCTGACAGATGCTGAGAATTTTCACAGTGAAAATAGATGGAATAATTGGAAATAGTGTGCCAGAGAAATATAGAGAAGATAACTGTAGAGTAGAAGGTAAAGAAACCTAGAAGAAATCATGCAAAATACGGACATTTCAATCACAGCAAAGATCAGAATAATTAAAGCATAGTCTTTCTAATAGCAATTGATTGTTGTGAAAAATGGACACTGGAAAAGACTGAAAAACATACACCTTGGATTTATGGATCTGAAGGTCATTATAAAGAGTACCAGGGTCTGCAAGAAGAAACAGTCAATCAGTTCTGGATTAAAGAAAGGCTAATTGCTTCCTTGAGACAAGAATCAGCAAGAAGATACTTAAATACTTTGATGTAAGCGCATGATGGATTAAAAACAATTATTGTGCTTGGCAAGAAACGCAAAAAGGAAAGTCAATGGATACAGTGGATAGTAGTGATCAAATAAATCCTTGGAAAGTCCCTGAAAGAGCAATATAATTGTCAGAACAAGTTTGTGAACCTTTGTTCATAAGGTCGCTATAAGGTCACCATTTATCATAAACAGTTTATATCAACTGGAAATCTTGGCAGATTTCTTGTGCTTTATTTTCCACACTTTGCACTGTATCATTAAGCTACATATGAAGTGAATAATTAGCAATATTTTTATAAGATGAACTGATGGTATCAGTTCAGGCTTGAAACAAATGACTATCTCATGGATGATGAAAGGAAGAATTTGCTTTCTGTTCTTTTTTCCACTTTTGTAGTATACTCAGTTATAGAAAATAATAAAGACAAGCTGCTTCCTATCTAGATATCTAGGGGGTGGGAGACCGGGAACTGCTCTGTGTGGTTATGTAAAACTGAAAAATACAGCAGTAGATTTTCTAGATCACCTTCCATTGCTGAATACAAAATCAAGTGCTCAACAAACTAAGTAAAAGAGAAATTATATTTTTGTTACTTAATCCCTGAAAAACCTTTTTTCACTAACAATGTTATTGGCATTATTATATTTTACAACACATGCTGATTAATACTCAAATACCCAATATTTAACAATGTAGTTCCATATAGGCCTAGCTATATGTTAACTTTTAATATTTCTTGCTCTGAAGCGTAAAGGCAGATGTGACTTTGCTTATGCATTTTCTCTATTTAAGAGAAATCCATAATACATGTTGTGGCAAGAGATAATGCTTACCTACATAAACGCAACTAATGATTTCACAGAAAACAGCAAATAGGATCATCCAAAATTTTCCTTGCACAAAGTATTTACTGTAACTCATCCAGTAAAAGTAAATGGTACAACTAAAGAAGCAGTTTTATTCAAAACAAAAGGAGAAGCCAATTTACTAGCACCCTGAAAGCAGATTAGATAATATATTTTAAGTGATGACCTCTCAGTATTTGTGTTATCCACAAATACCTTTATGAGTGTTTTTATTACCAATAACATGCAGTTAACAACTGGATGCATTTATTCCTGATGCTTAAACTTAAATTCAATACTTATATTACTAAAGCAGCCCCATGTTCCAAACAGAGACTCCCCGCAAAGAAGCAAAAATAATGGTCACTGTCAGGATTTAGAGCTCTCGAAGTTGAAGAAAAGTCAGCTGCTCAAGACACGAGTTTGGAGACATCAAATGTATATTGGGTTCGCTCACTTCCTTTCTTAATCACTTTACAAAATTGCCTAGCTGTTTTTAGATACTAAAACACTGGATACAGTAAGTTTCATCATACTAGATGATTCTCCTTCAATCCTGAGCAAAAATGTGTTAAGTTTTAAGAATTTAAAGAACCTGAAACAAACACTAATTTTAAGGACTAATTCTAAACTACATCACTCAAAGTACAGTGTTCAGATGAAGAAAAGTTGGTCAGACTGTACTTAGAATAGTGTGCCCAGTTCTGAGCACCATATATTATGAAACACATTGATAATTTGAAATCTGTTAGAGAACAACCAAGTTGATAAGAGGGAAAACAAAAAATCAACTGGAGTTTTGGATGTCCCCCTAAAGAAAACCATAGGAAGGCATTATATCTGAAGAGATGAACATCTGAAGGGCTGTTATATGGAAAATAACAGAAAAATTTCCAGAGTTGTTTCACTTCTACAGGAAGAACCTGTGCCCTTGCCAACAAATCTTGCCTACTATCAGGTCCTATTCAAATCAACCTATTATAAAAAGCTACAAAGAGTGACTTTTGTAGTCATTCACCTATTATCCTTACTAAATCCTATTGTCACTGCAGCCTTTGTGTTGAGACTGTCTCCTCTGTAAAAAGGGATTCCACACCCAGTCTGAATGGTTTTAACCTGCTTGTCAGTGTATCTGAATGTGAGCCCAGTAGTTAGATGCAAGAAGAATCGTTTTTCTTCTTCTTAGCAGGCATCTTCTAACATGGCTACAATATCATTCATTTCAACAGCTAAGTTTTAAGACAGACTTATTGATTTCAAAGTGAAAGCCTAATCTATAAATAGTGGATACCCTGACCTTCATTAGCCATCCAAATGGTGGTAACCATAGTCATTTACTGACTCAAGCAGGGATAGCAAAAATGGCAAAAGTAACCACATCTCACTGACTACATTGCCACTATGATATTGCCACTGCATTGCCACTATGATGTTTTATCCAATGTTCACATGGGCACCAATCTAGCTGAACCAGTTTTCTAAGTCTTCTCTTCTTTCTTCTCTATGCCACTTGACTGTCTCCTTATAGACACTACCCTCCACACTATAAGAAAAACCAAGATGACAGATATGAAATCTTAATCCAAGCTACAATTTATATATGTTTTCCAAAACATACCTTCTATTCTGCACTCATACTCTTAGTATACAACACACACATGCATACACACACATACACACCAAAAAGGAAGTATATAATGATTGTGACCAGGAAGGAGGTATCAAGTGTTAAACAATCATCAGTGAAAATACCACTGTTTGAAAGCTATGATAATGGGATTATTATGAAAAGTCCTGGGAGGAAAAATCAGTATTATAACACTAGACAAAACTTACGGATTTCTTCAACAATATCTGGATCACATTCTTTGTATTTATCGACTTCTGTCTTTAGATGATCTTTCTTCTGTTGTAAGGCACTAAATTCCTTTATTAGTGCTGCACGTTCTGCCTGAATTTAATTTGGGAGAATCCAAAATAAAATAATCATCATTATCATTAAAATGTATCACGTTTTTTGGTCTCTGCGCATAGAAAATCCTATTTCTTTCAAATGTAGCAGATAAAACTGGTGCACTTAACATTTTTTTTCTATAACACACAAGCACAATGTAATTATGACACTAATACAGTGAGACAGAATTTTTATTTTATTTATTCAGCATATGCAAATTTAGTTTAAACAAAGTGTCAGTATTATAATATGCGGACAATACAATATAGCAGATATGTTAAATTAAAATAAAACCATAATAAAATCACTGTAATAATGAGCCGTGGAATTTCAATGGGATAGATGTTATAATTCGATATCTAAGATACCTTAAAATTTCCTGAGGGGACATTCTTGAACTAGATTTCCTGAGAGAAATATATATTTCAGGACCAAGTACAATACAAAAGCATGTGTATTTTTGGCAATAGTGGGTCAAGTATGTGCAGATTATTAGAATGCATTTCTAGTTGCACTCCTTATAAATCCACGTTCATGATCTAGTATAGTATAAATACTTTAAAGGAAAGTAACAAATTATAAAAGGATTTAGAAATAAAATAATTTCTAAAATATATTTAGAAGTAGAATTTCAAAGAACTCCTCTCATGTAACAATAATATTACCGTGTTTCCCCAAAAATAAGACAGGGTCTTATTTTCTTTTGACCCCTGAAATAAGCACTTGGCCTTATTTCCGGGGAGGTCTTATTATT
>JANHFT010007775.1:5896-24115 GCA_032467955.1 Pseudoxenodon macrops | reverse complement strand
AAGTGTAAAAGCACGCCCACCCAGTCACCTGACCTCCAAGCCACGCCCACAAAATAAGCCACACCCACAGAACCGGTGGTGTTAGATTTCACCCCTGTGTCAAACTCACATCATCACGGCATCGTCACGTGACATATGGGGACTTTCCTCCTCTTTGCTAAACCCGGCGTGGGCGTGGCCAGCAAGTGACGCATCCGACCCGTGGGCTGGGAGTTTGACAGCCTTTCTATAGATGGTGGAATGGTCTTCATATTTCTGGAGGCGTCTGCAGGATCCACAACTTTTATTAAATTGACAAAAGTGGCATTGTATTGTGATGTGACCGGGCACCTTTCACACATGCATGCAGTGCCACAACGCATGCATAAAGTGGATGCAACTACTGTTGCATTGACACAACACTACTTTTGTCATTTCTCGCCCTGATTAAGCCGCCTCTTTCCCAAAAGCTGGGAACTTTTCAGTTGAAATTTTAGTAAAAGAATCCTACTTTTGGTTGACCTGGAGCAGAACCAAGAAACTCCTGTCTCCTGCCACACATCCTTTGAATGACTTCCTTATTTCTCTGTAACTGTCTCTGGATGCTTCCTACCCCTCCAGCACTTCTGATACACAGATACATTTCCCAGCCTAGTGAAGTGAAGGTGAAGCAAAGTGAAACATCACGGAACTTTAGAAGCTGGGAGCTAGAATGCATGGGAAGCAGCTTCAAAGCTTCACCTGAGCTATGATTGAAACCTAGCATCCCTCTGAAATCTTGCCCAGTTCTATTGCTCCCTCAAAACCACCACATAGTGGCAGTCCAGTCCAAAGAGATTTCCAAAAAGAGGTTCCATAACTCTTTAAGACTGAGTGATAAAACCTTTCAACAGATCTCCCTAAGGAATATTTTTTAGTTTGCAAGCCACCAATTCCCACATTCATCATCCTTCTCTCTTTTTAACTTGAATGTTTATCACAACAACAGAGGCAAGGCCTAGACAACCATCCTTAAGCATAAAAAAACCTAGATGACCAGATCATCTTAGTTTTTTAGATGGGACCCCAAAGGACATCACACAAACCTGTGAAGTAAACCGGGAAGGAAAACAAATATGCAGGGAGAAGTGAATGGTAGATCTCTTCTACCCATATATAGTTTTATCTGAAGTGAAGCTTTTTATTTCCTTCCTTCCTTCCTTCCTTCCTTTCCTTCCTTCCTTCCTTTCCTTCCTTCCTTCCTTCCTTCCTTCCTTCCTTCCTTCCTTCCTGTTGGGTAAGTGATGGACATTCAGAAGGCAACAAACATGATTTGGGGGTCATTTGTCATATATAAATAAATTCTATCCTGCTACCATAATTACTAGAAGAAATTTGAAAGACTACAAGAGGCAAAGAAACAACAAATCCAGAATATAGTCTTTCAAGCACCAAAGTAAATTCAACATGATAGATAGAATATTGATGACTTCACATAACAATATTTGCTAAAGCGGTTCAATATTAGTATAGATTCATATTAAAGCTAGAACTAATAATACCAATCCAATACCAGTTCCAAATGAATAAAAATATAAAGACTAAACAGTAAGAGTTGTGAAAAAAGGAATAGGAAACATTTTAGATTAATGTACAGAATGTGCAGCCACATTATGACATGGTCTAAAGTTTTTATTGGCAGATGTTTTACACTAACTATATTATTCACAAATGTCAAGAGAACCCATGTGTGATGCGGTCATTTCAAATTTCTTCCAAAGTAAACTAAATTCTGTACCATTGTGTGCTTGTTCATGTCACATCACTTTTACATATTTCTTTTTCAAACTAAATTTCTGTAATTCATAGTCCATTTCATTAAACAAGTCCTATTCTGCTAGTTTATAGTTACAAAAAAAACAACTCATTACAACTGGAGATTTGAAAAGGTTCAATATGAATGTATGGATGTATCTCTGTATATATATATACACACACAGATGAATGTGTGTTGATGTTGCATCTATTTTCTCTTCCGTTTCCTTTTTCCTTTCTTTCCTCTCTCTTTGGTAGGGCTATACATATTATTTCAGCCCACAGAGTTGTTATGAGGACAAAATAGATAACTTCATCTACATTTCCTTAAGATCCTTGGAAAAGAATAGTATGTACAGTACAGACTGGCACAGCCAATATATTGCATAAAAGATAAATAAGAAAAAGACCAACAAATATATAGAGCTAAGTAATTATAATTTAATATAGAAATAACTCACTTACTAAACAATTACATTTCCAAACAGCTTTAGCTCTTTCAAAATTATTAACCAAAGCTCGGGAACTATAGAATATTGTGAAGTTCTTTGGGTTCCCAAATTCTCAAAAAAGTTAATTGTAACTCTTTGTGCTCACTTTCACATCACTGCATCTTCTTTTACTACCTTTTTTGCCATGGTCATTAAGGGGATCATTGTGGATGTTAAGATATGTGATTGACTCTGCTTGTCGGAAGATCACAAATTGCAATCATGTGACCTCGGGATGCTTCAACTGTTGCAGCAGGACGCAGGCAGGTTGCCAAGTGCCCAAATCACAATCACATGACCGCAGGGCTGGTGCGATGATTGTAACTTTGAGAATAAGTCATATAAGTCATTTTTTGCCACACCGCAATAACTTCAAACCATCCTAACAAAATGGCCAAAAATTAAGGACTACCTATATGCATATGTTTTTTTCTGCCACACTATTACAAAATGACTGTATGTTTTGGTGGAAAACCTTAAACATTTTCTTTTCTGTCAGAAAAGAGAAGAAACATCGCATTTCTCAGTGACTTTATGCTTTCATTCCCACTTGATTTTCACTTTGTTTCCTTGAATGCCCTGTGGGTAGAAATCCTTACTGTGAATTGAAACAACAGCAACAACAAACCCAAACATTTTACTTAGGCCTTTTCATCCAGCAGCTTTTACACCCAAATGAAAATTGCTCAAACACATAAAGAAGCAGATATCTATCTTGCCAGTGCTCCTTGAAACAGTTTTGTCACTTTGTCACTGAAGGTCCTGGACAAGCACAGTGGGAAGGAGTGCCTATATTAACCTGCATCTGATTCACAGCATAATCTGGCTACGATAATCCTGCTTTTGTATCCCTGGATCTAAATTACTAGAATAAACTCCATGTTGAGGATGGTTCAGAAATTCCAGATATATAACGCCACGGCTTAGTTACTAAACAGTACAGAAGGCAGAATATTGTGTATTTTAAACTTCAAATACCAAACACATCCAAACACCTTACTCACTTCAATATTTGATTTTGACTTATAAAGCCCTATCTATAAGCTTAAATTCTTTGTAAAAATAAAATCTACTACCCTGTTTCTCCGAAAATAAGGGTCTTATTTTCTTTTGACCCCCGAAATAAGCGCTTGGCTTATTTTTGGGGAGGTCTTATTATTTTTGAGGTGCAGGAGGCAGCGAGCGTGGTCACCTCATGGCAGCTGCTGTGTTTTGGGGAGGGCTTATTTTCAGGAGACGGCTTATTTTAGCGCATGTGCTCAAAAGCCTGATTGGGCTTATTATCCGGGGAGGTCTTATTTTCAGGGAAACGGGGTAGTATTATTACAGAGTTGTGTTTTGGATAACGCAGAAAACCCTGAA
Organism: Pseudoxenodon macrops; assembly: GCA_032467955.1. NCBI lineage: Eukaryota > Metazoa > Chordata > Lepidosauria > Squamata > Pseudoxenodontidae > Pseudoxenodon > Pseudoxenodon macrops. The sequence goes on along the minus strand of JANHFT010007775.1, from coordinate 20,489 downwards.
TTCTACAGCTGCCACTTACAGAAAACCCATACTTTCATCCTGATCATTATTATGGAGACAATATTTTCAAATTGGAATTCCATCTGGACTTGGGCCATGGCAAAATAGGGATGCCATGGTATTCCTCGCCACCACCAGATTTTTTTAAAAAATATTTCAGAAGGTACCATAAAAGAATACAAAAATGTCACAATATTTGATATTATCATGCACTAATTTTTTAGGGCCTTTGAGCCACCACACAAAATTACACATGGCAAATGGGGTCATGATTGGTTGCTAAGCAGTGCTCTGAAATAAAACTTACAGTATCTTGCCGCCCAATTTTTGATTGCTTGATGCTTTCTTCTAAATCCTTTTTCTTCTGACAATAGTCTGAGAACTAAAGAAAAAGGAAAAGCAAATCTCAGATTATATAAACATTAATATTTATATGCAATATTATTATTTTTCAATTTCATTTTAAGAAATAATATTTAGTTTCAAACAGGCTTAGATTTCTCTAATATGCCTATTCATAAGATGGCTATTATGGTTAATTAATCATAACAAAATATCAATTTACTGGAAGACTATGGTAGGGTAGCTTCTTTCTGTTGGATAACAGATAGTATTATACAGTACAAAAATATGTGGAGAGAAAAACACTTTTAACACTTCAGCTTGCACAGTAGGACTATAATACGGGCAAACTGCAAGACACCTAGAACAGTGCACACTATTGCATCAGTTGTGACTTCCTATGTACAGAACCTTGCAGTACAACAGCTAGAAAATGACCAAGCCATGACTGTGATAAATGTATTTATCAGTTTATGTCTTTGGATGGCTATTCTCATAAGTAGTAAAAAGTACTGTTTGATATATTTGGCAATGAAGGAAAACTTTTGGGAAGTTCTACTTTAAGATGTCACAAGAGTTCATTGCTTTTACCACTTAATATCTCTCCAATTTCCATGAATTAATCTTAACTTTGTAGATGACAGCAGCTACTGATAAGCTTACAAAAAAGCATTTTTAAAAGTTTGAAAGGATATAAACTCTGCATGAATATAATATAAACAGAAAAGCACTATAATCTGAATATTTTATATGTTCTGAACTTCTTAAGAATGTGAATAATCAGCAGTATGTCTTTTTAATATCTATAAGTATATAGCCTATTGGATGAGTTACTGTATTTTTAATGTCTCTGAAATGTTTGCTAATATAGCAATTTTTATGATCGGATTTCCAGCTAAAACTTAGAATGGTCCACAGCATATCATACAAACCTTAGTACTAAGATTCTGTTTTGTTAATTCACTGACAAATAAATTGTAGAATCTACTCTATCCACATTGCCTTTTATGGAAAAGCCTCTCAAAAGGTATTTTTGTACACAATATCTTTATACAGCAACTCTTTCGTTTTTGCAGCAAAGATGAAAAATCAATCTTGGATCTCAGCTTTCTACATCCCAGCATTTTAACGTTTTAAACAAAAATCTCTTTCAACTTATAGTGTTGCTTAGTTTAGCAAATCTTTCTGAATTGCAGAAATGATACTACACAAATTGACTTATCTGGAACTGATGAGTAAATATTTATAATCGTTTTAATAGGATATAAGACAGCCAGTAAAAGATCAGCATTTTTACATAATTATCTATCAGGCATTTCTGGTAAACCATAAATAAAACCTGGCATTTTCTTACTAATGTTCTCCAACAACCAGTAGTATGCATAATGTTCTGCTTTGCATCTGGAAATACTGCTCTTCTTTCCCATCAAATTCACAGAATTTTGCATTATGCAAAGTTCTTCCTTAATCTCTGTGCTCAAGATTTTGATTGTAAGCATACCTAGCATACAGGATCATTTCCTGAACCCCCATATTTCTTTTAAGGTGAAAAGCTGCAAATTTTGCTATATTTCATAAAAATCAATTTGATTTAGCAATCTAGTAATGTTATTTAGTCAGTAATAGTGAAAATATACCCTTACCCATGCCAAAATAATAAAGCTAAACCTTAAACAATGTTTTTTCTATCATGTTTTCCCAAAAATAAGACCCAGACTTATTTTCTTTTGGGCTCCGAAATAAGCAATCAGGCTTATTTTTGGGGAGATGTTATTTTTTTGACATGCAGGAGACAGCGAGTGCAGTGGCCGATGAGAGTGGGGCCACTGCTACCGCCAGCCCCGCCTTCCCTCCCACTGTCTACTTGCTTGCAGCTGCAACAGGCGAAGCTCTCAGACTGCTCCGGCTTCCGCCCTCCCGCCCTGCTGGCCCTGCTGCTGCTGGGACAGTGGAGCTCAGGTCTTGTAGCGCTGCTGGAGCTGCTCACAGCAGAATGCCATGAGACTCGTTGTGCTGCTGGAGCAAGGCGATGTGTGGTGTGGTGTACCGTTGCATGCACAAGCAGCTCTACCAGTGGCTGCAGAAGAAGTTGGGCAGTGGCACAACAAGTGTTGGGGCATGAGAGGCCTAGCTGCGGCGGTCCTAAGGTAAACGGATGTGTGGTATACCTCCAACACCCCCCACTCCCGCCCTAGCTTTTTACACCGGCGCCTTGTCCCACTTTATACAACCAGATGATGGGCGAGGACTTAACGAGGGCTTGTTTTTTTGGGTAGTGCTTATATTAGGCACAGGCATGAAAATCATGAAAATAAATTTTCTTTTTCTTTTTTTCTTTTTTATATTTTCTTTTTTCCTTTGTATTTGTGTAAGTTACTAATGTTAAAAAATTGCTTAATAAAAACTATTTTTTTAAAAAGAAAAGAAAATTGGGCTAAGGCTTGTTTTTGCCGTAGGTGGTGTTTTCGGGGAAACATGGTACACTCGTAAACTTCCCAAAATAATTCCTGAAATTTGTGAGATATTTCAACTACAAAAAAAAAGCACATAATTCTGCAAAAAATAATAATCCTGCATAAGCATGAAGTTTTAATACCTTATTTGGTCAAGTGTGATTAGACACACAAGGAATTTGTCTCTGGTATAGAAGCACCCAGTGTACATGCAAAACAACAGAATGATGATAATGATAATATAATTATAGCCATTAGATACACAGGTGGTATAGTAGACTGCACTAAACAGAATTAAAAGCCCTGGATCCAGAAGTCCAGAAAAATAATGACAATGAATCATGTCCTTCATTCTCGCAGACATAGACAGACTACCTAACAAGGAAAATATGTGCCTGTGGAATGTTGCAAATACATCAAATGATGAAGGAGGGGAAAAAAGAGCATTGCAAGAATATCTAAAGGGCAGTGAAGAAGATGTTTTGAAGCTAGCATACCACCAGGAAGGCTTACTGACTACTGGAGAGACCGAACTAGCTTACAAGAAAGACCAAATGAAGAACAGAATAGAGACACGGGAAGACAAAGCATTACATGGCCAATACATTTTAAAAAATAGCAAGGAAAACAGTTACATTATCTTAGTTATCTTATCTTTAAATTTACAGAATTTATATTAGCCTCATAAATTAACCACTGGGATAGGATAGCTTAGAGCAGGTGTCAGCAACCTGCGGCTCCAGAGCCACATGCGGCTCTTTGGGCCCTCTGCTGTGGCTCCGTCGGGTGATCCTACCACTGACTGGCCCCTCCCCTCGCCCTCCCCTCCAAGTCATTCCTCACTTGGCCTGAGAGGTAAGGTTGACAGCGGGAGATGGAGAAGCAGCCAGGGCAGAGACAGAGAGATAGGGAGGTGCGAGGGAGAGATGACAAAAGGGTTTTGTGGTTCCCGGTGTTTTTTAACAACCGGTTCTCTGTCCTAATGACCGGCTGGGTAGGCGTGGCTGGGGTGTGTGTCATGTGACTGGTAGAAGTGAGTGATATCGATTTGACCACACCCACCCAGGTTTTGTGGCTCGTGTTTTCACTTCTGTGGAAAACAGGTCCAAATGGCTCTTCGAGTCTTTAAGGTTGCAAACCCCTGGCTTAGAGTATGTACTTCTGTTTCATAACAATAAAGTACCCTGACCTAGTCCTTTAGATTGGCCGATAGTGGTATACTTTCACTGGAATTGTTTCCCCTGCCTTGTTAGATAGAGCATTTCATTCCTACTAAATAGTAACCTTACACTGGACAACTGAAAGGGATCCTATTTTTATCAATAGCTGCATGAAAAAGTGCTGCTGAGTTTTGTCCAAACCAGTTCCTTAGATTTTGATGCCATGACCTTCTTCTTCTGCCTGGACCTCGTTTGCCTTCAATTGTTCCTTGGAGGATTATGTGAAGTATGCCGTATTTTTCCAGGTGTCGCATCACATGTCCAAATATTCTAACTTTTACTTTTTAATGGTTCTGATTATTTCCCTTGGCTTTCCCAGGTAGCTTATCACCTCCTCATTTCTGATTTTGTCAATCCAGCTTACACGTAACAGCCGGCTGTAAATCCACATTTCAAATGCTTCTAGTCTCTTCAAGTGGCTTTCTGTCAGAGGCCAACTCTCTACTCTGTAAAGTAGGATAGAAAAGGTGTAATATCCAACAAGCCTGATTTTAAATCTTAGGCATGATGTGACTGAAGAAGACCTTTTTCATTTTGAAGAATGCTATTCAAGCTTTCTCTATCCTTGTTTCTACTTCAGTGGTCATGTCCCAGCTTTCATGCAAATTAGAACCGAGGTATGTGATCCTTTTGACTTTTTCTAGTGGTATTCCTTCCGAAGTTATCATTGGTAAATTAATGGGTTGTTTGCTGACGACCATGATTTTGGTTTTTGAAGTGTTAAGTTTAAGCTGTATTTTTCAGATATTTCTGTAACTGTTGATGAGGAGCTCAAGGTCTTCATGCTGACTGGCAAGCAGAACTGTATCATCAGCATATCTTAAATTGTTGATCTGAACACCATTTACTTTGAGGCCAGCATCTATGTTTTCCAGTGCTTCATTGAAAACTGATGCAGAGTAGATATTAAACAACAGCGGAGACAGAATACAGCCCTGTCTGACCCCTCTTCATATTTCTGCATCCTCAGAGTATTTTTGGCCTAGCCTCACATTTGCTACCTGATGCCAATATAGATTTTTTTATGATTTGTATCTCTTTGTCATCTAGTTCCACTTGTTTCAGGATTTGTAATAGTTTGTTGTGTCTTATTTTATCAAATGCTTTTTCAAAATCAATAAAGCACATGTAAACACTGTGACTGACGTCTCGACAATGCTGTACAAGAACTTGAATGCTGAATAGGGTATCTCATGAACCAAGATTGTTTCTGAAACCAAATTGTGTGTTACTTAAATGCTTCTCAATTTTGTTGTAATTCTTGTGTGAATTATTCTCAGGAATATTTTCAGGGCACGACTCATTAAACTTATTGTTCTGCATTTGGTACACTTCTTTGCATTTATTTTTTGGAGGGATTGTAACAAAGGTTAACTTTAGCCAATTTGGCATCTTTCCTGTTTCATATATTCAATTGAAGAGCTGCAGTAAAAATTTCTTCCAATTGTCTTCCAGCAATTTTAAAATTTCTACTGGGATATCATCAGGTCCTGTGGCTTTTGTTTTTACTATTTTTATTGCATGTTCAACCTCCTCCATAGTGATGTTTCATCCAGTTGTTATACTTCCCATATGAATATCATCCCTAGTGCCCTCAAAAGGTTCTTCAATATATTCCTTCCATCTTTTTAGTTTTTCATCCTTATCCAAGATAATTTTCCCTTCTTTGTCAACTAAGTTGTTCAGGCAAGAATATTATGAAATGAAAAAGGGGAAAGCATAAGTTAGATATTAATACCATATTTATATCTTCATCATACATTTTTAAAGAAACTATTTTCCTATTTTCCTTTTCTATGGCCCTTTCTTTATATTTGTTTTTATAAACCTGAAGATAGACCTGGTTTTACTGTTGCTTATTTTTATTTTAATTATATGCATGACTTCAAGAGATAATAATTATCTTCAAAATGTGATAACAGCTAGAAATTTAAAAAATAATAAATAACATTTTATTATATCTTATAGGAAAATGTTGCTTAAATGTTAATATAGTGAAAATTATTAAAATGTATCAATTGTAGTGAGGATCAATTTAAATATAAATGGGAAACTAGAATTTGACCATACATATATACTGGTTTTTAAATACACATCTATTCTCTACTATTTGTACATGTCACAATCTCTCATTATGTATACATTGCATGTACAATTATACCTAAAGTTTACATTTTCCACAACCTTGGATAAATTTATATGAGGGCCAAGATTACTCATACCTTAATTAATCTTAATATAGGGAGGTAGGATAGTCTGAGATAGTACTTAGCAAGTATGAATTTTCCCTTCATAAAGTGACACATCCTGGGTAACATGTTGATTTAACAACCTTTATTATTTTTACTATGATATTTACAACTTTAAAAATGTTTTTTTCTTGTTCTCCATTTTGAAATTTAGATCAGAATTGCTGTGCAAGAAGAAAATGTCTCTATTGAGTTGAACTTGATTATACTATTATGTAAATGTTGTTGTGTTGTGTTATAGAAATGGATTGCCACTGTCTTCTAGGATCTTTTTCCAACTTATCAGTCTTGGTCACAAATCCTAGGAAATCCTGGTAGTTTCTCATTCAAGAACTAATCAGGTTTATCCCTGCTTATCTATTTTCAGAGATTAGCAAAGCTTAGAAACGGCTTTAATTCTCCCCTCTACAGTGATTTTGATGAAAATTAATTTGCCCCATTGTTAATAATAAGAACTAGACCGTGCTGGAAAATATTGAATTCCTCCCAAACTGCTCCCTAGCCTAGTATTGATTTACAGAATGGCAGAGGCACTCAAGCAGAAGAGTTTCAAGAGTTAACCAAGATCAACAAAGTCATTCCAAAGTCTTTTGGGTTCTGCCAGACCACAACCTTTATGGAATCATTTGGCAAAACCTTTGAAACCTGGTATGTTTGTTTCAGGTTTAAAACAAGACACATTTTCCATTTCACAAAAGCCCTGCATGCATAGTTTACAATTGTTCCCTAATACACACAAGAATTCTCAAAAAGTTACAAACTGGGCCAATCTCCCTCTGTATCTGGCAAGCTGAATTCTGTCCAAACATATGACTTAAATTTCAATCTCAAAAGGAATGTTAGACATGATATTTATCATTTAAAATCAGACAATTCTTCTGTAATAAAAGTAGTGCATTCCTAATAATGATTAGGAAGAGTCTGATCTTTTGCTTTACTACCTAATAGAAGTGACTAGGTGTAAAATGTATGAAAGATACATAGCAGAAATAGCAATAAAATGTGACTGGTATTACTTAGTTATTATAGCAAAACTATCTATGTGTGAAGCAACAAGGAAGCTTTGTTTATCAGCTGGCCTGATACATAGTCTAACTCTGATTAGGGTGGAAAGAAGTGATTGGCCCAGAACCTCCAGTTGGCTTTCATATGCCTTCCCCAGTTCAGCATATCAACCACTGTACCATGCTGATAATACGATAAGTATAGTAAATTTATTCTATAGACTGGAGAACATGAATCAGTTACATTGCCCTAGAATTTTGTTAGGGTAGGCTAGTCTTTAACAAGTTTTTAAATTCTAACAGAAAATATTTAATCCAAGGCCAGTTAATTCTTAGATTTAGGGCACTAATCTTAAGAAAAGTAAATGTTAAAAAAATCACAATATTTCTATTCAAAGTACGGTATATTGGATTTTGTCAAGGGTTTATTTACACACACTTTGTTTGCAGATCGAGATACATAGACACACCTCTTAAATCTGCAACAGGTAATCCTCGACTTAGGACCATTTATTCAATTATTACAGCAGCAGTGAATGGACGTACGACCAATCCCCAGTTATGGCCCCTGCAATAGCTCCACAGCCAAATGGTTAAAATTCAAGAGCTTGGCAGCCCCCCCTGCATTTATGACTGCAGGGAAGATTCAACTAACCCCACTTTCCTATCTCCTTCCCATTTTGACTTTTGGGCCACTTATACTTTGCAGTCCCTACTGCCGCAGATGACATTTGCAATCTTCCTGCTCCCATTGCTGACCATGCATGCCCAGTCTGGCCCTTTGGGAGACAGTTGCTGGCCACACAAGACTTTCTTTCCCAATTTCTTCATGAGACATGGGTAAGATGGCCTCATGTGGCCAGCAGCTGCCTCACAAAGAGCCAGGATGGGCATACTTTATTGGCAGCAGGAGCAAGAAGACAGTGAAGGTCAGCTGGGGAGGAGAGCTGGGTGAAGTGGAGGGCAACAGGGGGTTTAAGAGTGGAGGGTTGTGAGGCTGCTTGCAGCTGGGACTGGGCTGGGGCAGCTCTGGCTTCCCAGGGCAGCTCTGGCTTTGTGCTGCTTTGTTTGCCTGGGCCATGCTACACAAAAGTTTATGGGCTTTTTGCAGCATCAATGCCATGGCATGCCAAGAAGCCTCTGAGGCTGCAAGGTGGCAAGAGGTTCCAGAGCTATGTAATTCTGGGATATCCCGCAAGACAGGATACAGGGCAGCCAAAAGGGCAGAGATGGGAAGGAACAGGCAGTTGGGGGAGGAGAACTGAACGTGAGACAGTCCTTTAGCTTGGAAGAAACAAGAGTTGGGGCTAGGAGGGACCAATTCCTGAATCGCTTAGATTGGGTGGGTCCTCACTAATGACCATTGGAATTTGGTTAATGATGGCAATGGGGAATGCAGAGACTGCTTTTGCTAAGCAACACAGTCACATGAGATCATGCTTTACATTATATTGCTTAGTGAAGAAATTCTGGTCCCAATTGTAATCATAAGTCAAGGTCTGCATTTCCATTTGTCTCAAATACTGTACAGGGCAGAAAGGATTATGCTATTTATTAAGTTGCATATAATTTTCATCGTAGTTTCAGGAAAAACACCTTTAAAATTTTCCAGACAATATAATCTGCTTTTTTCATCCTTGCCTCTTTATTTATTATGTTTTCACACCTTTAGTGTTTATGCTAATCTGTTTGTATATATTTGTATATGTTAATAGATGTTTGTGTATAATTGTTTCAAGATCCTTTAAAAATTGGTTATGAAATGACACATAATTACTTCCACTACATGGCTATCAATCTTGAGAAAAGAGTGGGAAAAAGCATCTTATTTAAAAAAAAATTTAATCCCACCTTTATTATTTTTATGAATAGCTTAAGGTGGCAATTGCAATTGTAATAAAGGTAGTGCTTCACTTACAACCCCAATTTAGCCCAGGATTGTTGTAAATTGTTATGGATGTTATGTGAGACACCCATGTGATCACCTTGCTCAACAACTGCAACCCCAGTTATTTATACTGTGGACGTTAAGCTACTGCATGAGTCATTAAGCGACTGTGCAGGAGTGCCTCATGGGATATGGGAGGCTTTTGGAGGCCTGGCACCCATCAGAAACCTACTGCAGGTCAGGAGGCCTTGATTGGCTATAACTGGCATGTGAGCCTTTTCACTGCCCCACTACTCCTGGAAGGCCTTAGCCAGTAAAACCCACTGGCACACGGACACTTGTTGCAGGCTTGGTTCACTGGTGTACAGGCCTCCTCACTCCCCCTCCACTCTTGAGAGGTCTAGGCCTTTTACCTGCCCCGTCATGCCTAGTTGTTCTTGGCTAACTAGGCCCTCTGATGCATTTAGAGCCTGCTTAAAAAATACAGTAGCACAATTTGTCACGAAGCTACCTGTGTTAAGAAAGCTGATCCTATATTGGGCCAGGCACCTCTGTCAGAAGCTGCAAAAAAACAAACAAAAACCCACTGGCAAACTGTGTGCTGCTGGGCCCTGACACAGGTTGCGTCCTGTAAGTCCCTGAGTAGCTGGGTGGTAAGGAAGTTGGAGGCCTGCAAGCTGCAGCTGCTTCATGTGTCTGCAGCTGGCCTGAGCTCCCTTGGGTGGATGAATGGCTGCAGGGATGACAGCAGGGGAGGTGGGGGTTGGATGCATCCCTGCAGTCAGTCATTAAGGGTGAATGATGCAGGCTGTAATTTTTAAACCAGGTTTTAAGTAGCTTTTGGGGAAGGTATCTGTCATAACTTTGAAAGTTCAGAAATTGAAGACTATCTTTGTTTCTACAGTATTACAAATTACCACAAATGTAAAAAGTAGCAGAACTGTACCTCAACCTTATTAATGGCACTCTTAGAAGCTTGGGAAAAATGTAAGTTTGAGATAGTCCTTCTGTACCTTGATATCTGGAGATCCAAGTGGCTGTGAGATCCCCAGAGGCAGAATGCGGAGCATGGGTATCTCAGTGGGTGGGTAGGAGGCCTTGGGAGACTGGAGGCACGTGCCTGTACACCCGAGGCACCACATAGTCCACTTAAACACCTGCACATTCACTTAACAAGTGCACTGAAGAGCAGAGACTCCTTAAGTGAGGTGATTCATTTAACGCCATCCCAATTTTTGAATGCAATGGGAAGGATCTATTATTAACTCGAGGATTACCTGTATGTTGCTTTAAAAATTCTGTCGGTGAAGATGACCAATTTAAATGTAAAAATTCTCATCCTCTAAGGCACAACTTTTGAAAGGGAACCATTCCTTTATTGCTTCCCTACAGTTAACTCCAATATATATATTGATGTTAACTCTGGTAATGGATATAAAGATCCAAAAAGTATAGGTAAATACACTATAGTGAAGACTATTGGAATTAAGTGATAGACAGTGAGATGGGCAATATATAAATAAATAAATTTTAAAAAATAAATCAAATATGTAGAATGTGTAAACCAAATTTAAACCCTTCCAAACATTACATTACAAAGTAATTAATGTGTCTTTTGCCTGCTATTAAATGAACAGCTTTTACAAATATCTAAAATTTAATCACTAGCTTATATATATGACTCAAAACCAATAAAAAACTCAGCACACTTACTGTACATATTTGAGAAAAACACTAGTAAGTGCAAACAATACAAATAGTAAAACACTTAAAATAATAACAAATACTTAAACATAATGAAGATACAGCACAACTAGGTTAAATGAGAAAATACTTATTTGGAAATATTGTTATTTAGTGATCACTTTATTTGCATAATAAGAGGCATATAGAATTACCTGATTCTGCAGTTCTTCCCGTTTACATTTTCTTGTGTGCAATGCTTTACTTGGAAAGGCCCAAAAATAATTTGACGTTCCAATCCTATCAGTATCTACCATACCATCATCAACTAAGCTTTGTAAGATATCCTTCACTGACATAGACGCTGTCAAAGAAATAAACATAATAATTATTTTGAAAACTTATATAGATTAAGGAAAACTATTATTGATTAAAACATCAGAGAGCATAATAAATATTCATAATGTCCGTTGAGAATTTTTCAGCAATTCCTTTGCAAATTACCACAAAATAGCTGATGACAAATTAGGATTACTTATGTGTACAGCAACAGAGTTCCTTTAAAATCACTGCCACAAAAAATAGCAAAAAAGATTAATATACTGTATTTTTCGGAGTATAAGACGCACCTTTCCCCCCCCAACAGAGGGTGGAAATGTTGGTGCGCCTTATACACCAAATACAGCAATTTTGGCCTCCTGAAGCCCCACCCCTGCATCCCATTTTGTGAAATATGGCCCCGTTTTTCTCAAAAACGGGGTGTGCAGAAGGTTTGGGAGGCTTGCAGAGTGTTTCTGTGGGCTGGGGGAAGGCAAATCTCCCCCGTTTTTGAGAAAAATGGGCAAAAAACGGGTCATATTTGCTTTTCCCCAGCCCACAGAAGCAGTCTGCAAGCTTCCCAAACCTTCTGCATGCTCCAGTTTTTGCAAAAATGAGTGAAAAGCGGCCCCGTTTTTGGAACATCTTACACCTGAGACGATATCTTTAACACCATCAAACAAAAACATCTGCCTGTCCCAGGTCCTTGATCGGTGGTTAAAAATGCAAAATTGAGTCAGTTGTGCTGACTGTACAACTACGGTAATTGTATAATAATGTCTTATATAGAGCCAGTTTGGTCTAGTAGCTAAGGCACCAGTCTAGAAATTGAGAGACTGTAAATTCTAGTCCCACTTTAGACATGAAAGATGCTGAGTGACTTTAGGCCAGTTACTCTCTCTCAGCCCAACTTATCCCACAGGATGAATATTAAATTAAACTACCAAACCCGGTTAGATCCAATTTTCAGACTTCTGAGAGTGTGTTTGGAAAAAACAAAAACCATTCAAATGGAATTACGACTCAAGCTTAGAAACAATCAAGTTTAGGTACTCACTTATTCCTTTTTCTTTTGAAGCAATTTTCTCAATATCCTTTAACTGGAATACATCTTTCTGATACCAAAAAAGTGAGAAGAAAACTGTTTTGTAATGTGTGCCTATTATAGCAAAGGACAGTAACATTACTGAACTCACTAAATTCTCTCATTAAATGCATTGCAAGAATAAAAAAAAGAAAAACTACGTTAAAAGTAATTTAACCACTCTTAGAAGACATTTTCTAATAAGAATGAAAAAACTATCAGATCACTTGCATTTCCTCAAAAGACACATGCATTTCTGCTTCTAAAGTAATTGCATCCTGCTATTTACTAAATATTAGTTACTGTATTTCTTCTTCATTTCTTCTAACATTTTAAACAGTGATATCAATAACTGCTAATGTGTTTTGCATCTGTTTTAGAATTATTTTTTTCGGATATAAAATTAGATGGAATTGTTGCTGCAGGATCATGTAAAGGAATATCGTTAAAAACCACCCAAAGTAGACAATAATAAGCAAATATTTGTGAAAGTAAGAATATTTAGTTTGGCTCATTTTTAAATTTAGAAAGCACTAAATCAGTGGTTCTCAACCTGTGGGTCGCGACCCCTTTGGGGGTCGAATGACCCTTTCAAAGGGATCGTCTAAGACCATCGGAAAACACATATTTCTGATGGTCTTAGGAACCAAGACACTGCTCCCCTATCCGTCTCCAGGCGGATAGGCTTAAAGGTTTCTTCCCTTGTCCTCGTTTGGCGCGAGCGGAGAGATGGCTATGACGAAGCAGACAGCTCGGAAGTCAACTGGCGGCAAAGCGCCCCACAAGCAGTTGGCCACCAAGGCTGCCCGCAAGAGTGTGCCAACTATGGGAGGCGTGAAGAAGCCTCACCGCTACTGCCTGGCCACCGTCGCCCTGCGAGAGATCCCTCACTACCAGAAGTCCACTGAGCTGCTGATCCGTAAGCTGCCCTTCCAGCGGCTGGTGCGTGAAATCGGCCAAGACTTCAACACTGACCTGCACTTCCAGAGCTCGGCTGTGATGGCGCTGCAGGAGGCGAGCGAAGCGTACCTGATGGTGCTGTTCGAGGACATGGACCTGTGTGCCATTCACACCAAGAGGGTGACTATCATGCCGAAGGACATTCAGCTGGCGCGGCGCATCTGCGGGGAGAGCTTAAGTCCAGTGCCTCTCCAGTTTCTTCGGCCTTTTTCGGAAAATTAACACCATATCCATAGGCTCTTTTAAGAGCCGCCACCTTCATCTCAAAAGGAGCTTGAACCCATTTGTCAAACCACTCAGTTTGTAGAGTTAGGTAAATGCCGCTGCCCCCACACAGTGTGCCTAAATTGTAGCACGAATAAAGGAGTGAATTTTGAAGTATTTCTGTACGCTCAGTTTATTTGAAGCCTTGATCTGGACACAAGTTTCCATTATGCAAACTGCCATTTTGGGATCGGGAAAATTCTGTATTTCTGTGTGGAGATTTATGACTGTAGAGGACTGTTTTTTGTGGTTTTGGGACGGTTATTTCACCTCAATTGTCCAGGAGCCCGCCAACTCCTGTACTTGCCCAAGGGTAGTCCCAAAGTTTCTGATCCTTCTCAGATGACTGAAAAAGGAGAACCTACATTTCTAACTACCTGCCCAACTGTTGAAAACAAACCTCAATTCAATTCAACTCTTTCCCCAGGAACTCTAGATGGCAATTTGCATGTAGTGGGCAGTGCCTCCTGAATTTTGGATAAAGAGCAACGTAGTCACATTCCTAGCAATCTGCATCTTAAATCCATCCACATGTTTCTGAAACCTTTGGGGAACTGTTCTGTTTGTTAAACCTTAAAAATCTCAAAACCTCTTTCCATCAATATTTTAATTTTAAATTTTAAGATGCTGCAAACTTCTATGTCCCAAATGTGCTTTTTCAAGACAGGTTTTGTTTTCTTTTTTGGAGGGGGGTTCTTTTGTTTTTCCTTGAGGTTTTTTGTTCATCCAAGAAGCTTCATCAGTTCTTACAGGAATATACTATAAAATGTATTTCCTAGGTAACTTCAAGGAGATTCAACTACAAGACTTTAAAACCTGACTGTTTCAGTTTTTCTTTCCCCGTTCTTCGAAAAAACCTCACATTACCTATTCACAAATTCCTAGATATTGATATAACCCACCCACAATTTTGCTATAGGTAATCCTTGGCTTACAACCACCATTGGGATCATAATTCTTGTTGCTAAGCAAGGCAGTTAAGTGAGTCTTGGCCAATTTTACAATCTGTTTTGCCATGGCTGTTAAGGGAATCACTGCAGTTGTGAATCAAATGCTTTAATTATGTTCAATTTGTAACAATGAAAATACATCCTGCATATCAGATATTTACATTACAATTCATAACAG
>JANHFT010007774.1:0-16987 GCA_032467955.1 Pseudoxenodon macrops | reverse complement strand
GAGCACATGCACCAAAGACAAATTCCTTGTGTGTCCAATCACACTTGGCCAATAAAGAATTCTATTCTATTCTAAAAGTCAGCTACAGTCCTTTACCAAAAAAAGAAGCCTCTAAGAAAGAGAGAAACAAGAAGCTGAAATCTCATAGACTTCAAGAACAAGACATTATCCACCCATCAGAAGATACTAAACAAATAAACAAAAGCCCAAAAAAAGGAATTTCATTACTTCTAGCAACCTCACTGGCATTCCAGTTTTTGCATAACTGTGGTATCAGCAGCATAAAACCATGAATCATTATAGAGTTAAGTCATCTAGACTTAACCCCAAATGTCTTAAGATCCCATTCAATCGGAATTGACACAATTGCAAACAACTTCATGGAGGAAATTAGCAAAATTCATTAAAAGAAACTGCAGTAGTCATTTCTTCGTGACACACATACTCCCCCCTCCCCTGAAAACTAAATTTTTATAGAAGTTGCAAGGTTTTCAGAATACAGCACACAGTGTTTAGTTCTTTTCCAAGTGGCAATTTTGTGGTAGAGTTTTCCATTTTCTTATGGTATTAAGAGCGTTTGTGAAAATAATGCACAACAGATGAAAAATCCTTCCATGCACTAAAAATTAAGTAGATCCATACATCCCATGAAAAACAGAGTCATTTTTTTATTATATGGTGTGGAATTTTGCAATGCAAGATTCCTCTATGAATATGCAGCAGTGCTGCAGTACAATCACACAAGCTGAGAGAACACAGAGCTAAGGGGATTCCAAAATGGCTGAGCAAACATGGTTTAATGTGCTAATATGAAATGTTATCCTAACCATGATTATAGGATTATTGCGAGAACTAAATAAGGAAGATTTGAAATCTTCAGCACTTTGCTGAAGATGCAGGATATAAATGTTATAACAATGAATTGACTTTTAACTTTAACTTAATTAACTTTTAACAATTTTTATTAAAAAAAAAATTTCAAAATAAAACAATATAAAGTAAAAATGATAAGCAAATAAGAATGAAATATCAGAAAGATATCCAATCGTCTTTGCAGTAGTTACAAATGAATTTATATTTTAACCTCTCTATGGTCATATTCTTTGATGCTGTAAGGAAGATGAAAGGATGAGATAATAGTTACATCCATTGTTACTGTAGGATTTAGAGCAGTGATGGCTAACTTTTTTGCTTTTGAGTGCCAAAAGCGAGGAGAGTCTGGGGGGTCGCGCACATGTGCCCACACCCATAATTCAATGTGCTCCGTCTCCCCACACATGCATGTGTGACACCCCCCCTCCATGCTCCTGTATTTGGCACACTATGGCATGGTAGGTTTTTCCCCCTCCCCAGGTTCCAGAGGCTTTCGTGGGCTGTGGAGAATCCTGGAAGGGGAGGAGGGCATACGTGCTGGAGCTGATCTATGGCAATAGGTCTCGTGCCAGTAGATTTGGCTCTGCGTGCTACTTGTGGCACGCGTGCCATAGGTTTGCCATCACGGATTTAGAGTAACATATCTTAACATGTCTAAAATCCTGAGCAGTTTGTCTTCTACTGCACCAAAAAGAATAATTCATTCTTTAAAGATAAGACAGAAAAAAGACTATGCTGAGAAATTCCTCAAGAAAAAGCTGTGCAATGAATAATCTTCCCTTATTCCCCTCCTCCTTCCTTTCATCCTCTAATTCCTTCAGAATTTGTATTAAATATGCATCATAGCCTACATAATTAATTAGAAAGGCTCAAAAGTCCAATCTCAACCTCTCTGAAAAGGGCAGATTTGAAAGCAAAAAAACCATCTTTCAGGAAGAAATCTCCCCAGAGAATCCACTTTTTTCTAATTTTACTTCAGCAAGACATGGTACAACAACCAGTTACTATATTCAATACAGTGTTTGATACAGTTAATTACAGGTCATTAACAATGACCTGGCCAATTAAAATTGTGTTGTGGCACATGTCTTTCCGAATCAGATGTTTTATCTATTACCTGCATGATATCTATCAACACAGTTAATATGTCTACCTTATGAGCTAATTATTTTCCAATTACATGGAAACAAATGATATTTCTTGCAAAAGGTTCTACTAATTATCCAGGGTTGGCAAAGGGTAGGAATAATGGGATATTTTTTCCTCAATTGCTTCCTCTCATTAAATCTAACACCTTCCTGTCCCCAGGAAGCAGAGGTTAAAAAAAATGGACTGATACTATATATGAGGAAGCAGGTTTTTTAACTATTCATTTTCCCTGACCATTTTTGGAATACAGTGTCCAAAAAATTGATATGTTGGGGTTTTACTTCCCAGATAGTCTCTTTCTCTAGAAGTTTCCAGCCTCTAGGGCACAAAGTTTCTCTAGAATGCATTTTCCTCTAAAATGAAAAAAAACAAACCACACATTTGAAGGATTTAGCAATGATATTTGAAGAAAAGCTAACCATAAGAGAAGCCGAACATATATCCTCAAGCAGTTATAAAAATGGGATAAAGACAAGCTTTCTTTTTATCCTCCAGAAATGAAGAGTCAGAGATGGGAAATTCCCCTGCAGCCCCACGGACACCATCTGCATTCTCATGACCACACTAAACACAGCAATTGCATATTGTATATCTTGGCATTTTCATACACTCCCAAATATCTAGGGCTTGGCTCCCTGCCATCACAGCTTCAGACTAATGAATTTTGTGGTCAGTATATGAAATAAGTATACCAAGTGGAAAGGGAAATCAGTTCCTAAAATACTGCATTAAATAAATATCACTGTTTTTCTACTAGCAAACCTCAACTGCAATCATTCTTCTTCATTTTTATGTCTTAACCCTTATCCTATGACTTCCCAATCATTTCCAAACAAGATGATCTTTTCTTGAACTGAAAAAGGCCATTTTCTTTCCTTTGCATCCGTGCATGTACTTCTATTGCTAATAAAGAAATGTTTTCACTAAAAACTTTTTTGTAGTTGTTCAATGGCCTAGTATAAACTGTAAATTTTTCTTAAGGCCATTTTAATTCAGATGGAATAAATCTGTGCTGATGGAATAAATTTGAAAGTCTAAAGTCTAACTTTCCCAAAGCAGCTAGAAATTATTTTAAAATATTATATGTACTCAGTCTAAGACTTTGTTAAGCCAATACTGCTATGTATATGAACAAATGTTTACTGCTGTCAGTTGTATTTTATTTGCAATCATTTGTCTGGATTTTTGTTTTATTTTAGTAGTATTAATTTATTATACTGAATATACCAAAAATTCCATTTCCCTTACTACTAAAATATTGCAATTGAGGATGTGAAAATAATCTATAGCTTAAGTACAGTAAGATTTATTGTGAGATAATTGGGACTCAGTCTGAAAACTTGTGATGCTAAGAGATGTGAGCATTCTGTAGGTTGCAGATAGGCCGTGTTTGGAAAAATAAAAATGATAAAGGCAACTTTGCTTTCAGTGTTTCATATATGTAAAGTGTTTGGAAACTGACGTTATTAGCTAAAAACAGATTTTGGGTGGTTCAAATAAACCTTGATTTATGCTGCAAATTTGTTCTGTCTCATGTGAGCACAAATGTTTTTTACAGAGTGGGGCAAGTGCTTGACTTGCATACTTGTCTTTGCTTATCCTTCCTATCAATCCTCATTCTTCCAGCCTCTTACTTCAACTACTACTATTCCCATTTCCATTCTTGTTCTCCTTCCATTTCATTAATTCAGCAACTTAGTTGTTTATAGTCATGTCTTTTCCCCCCCAGCCCTTTAACCACTGACATTCTGCCAATTATTTGCTTACATGTTATTGTGAGCTAAACAAGAAAATAGGAGGAGGAAGTGTATTGGATATATTTGCTGCCTTGAGTTATTTGTAAAAATAATAAAGGTGGAATATAAATAAATAAATAAATAAATGCTTATACTTATTGAACCCTTGTCACCATCAATGTGTAGTTCAGAGTATACAAGACACTCAGCTGGCATCTATCAAATCCACACATCACTCATGTGAAAAGATTATTTAAGCCAAAGAACTGACTCTCTACAAAGACAGGAACCCAGGTAGTCCTTGTTCAGTTGCCTGTGGTCTGCAGAGCAGACTATCTTGCCTCTGAAAATGCCAGCCAGTTGCCAGCAAAGGACATCTGTTGTCAGGACCACAGTCAATAAACCTGAAACATAATCACTGCCAATAGATAACAACCATGGAAAAACTACATCAGCAGAGACTTATTGATAGTTTTTGTACCTGGATTCTGTCTTACTGCCCCGTTGGCATTTCTTTTATACTTCAACTAGGACATTAAATAATTGAAGTCGGTTTTCTTAATTAGGTGCTGAGTTGAACCTCAGCATCTTCTATTCACACAAATTTATTACAGTTTTTTTAAAAAATCAGATGTAGATATAACCTTCTTTTTTGATATCACTGCATTTCCCATCATTTATACATTTTGAGCTTTTATGCCTTATGAGATTGAGTATCTCTCAATATCTCTGTTATTATGCTTCAATAAAAAAAAATCCCTCTCCAAAGTAATTATAAAACCACCAATCTACACAGCTGTTTTTGTTGGTTGTTTTTCCCTTATTTTACAGTTGTATTTTATCCCAATTTCTATGCTAAGAGAAGTGTTCTGGATTTTTGAAAGCATCTTAATGAAGACTAATTGACATGTTCATAACCACTATTTTGAAAGCTGGTTTCCCACGCAGTTGCTACTGTTTGGAAATCAACTCAAGTACAATGCATGAAAATGGGATAGAAAAACTTACTCTATGCCAGAAGAAAATCTTTACAGAGCATTGTAATGAGAATGGAGAGCTGTCCTAATGTAATGACAACTCACTAAACAAAAATAGATGAAATTGTGTTAACATATACATAGTGAATTACACATGATGATCCCACCAAAATTAGAATTATAAAATGTCATGCAATCAACATCAAATGTTGATGGAACAGATGATTCAATATAAAATATCCTTGTATAATAATCATGGACATGGCAATTCAGTTGACATATTATGATGCTTATCTATTTTTATGCACACTGTGAAAATCAAAATGTTGTGAAATATCAGTTTTGGGCTGCTACTTGTTTCAAAATCCAAACACAAAAGAAACTATCATTAATAAAGGGAGCACTTTAGCAATTATTCTTTTGAATATGCACTGTATCTCTGACATATTAAGAGGTGATAGGATTCAAATATATGAATAAAGGAAATTATCTTATGTGCACTTAAGAGTGCAGGACATTCTGTAAGCAACAGCTTTTCCCCCCCAAATCATGAACTGGCTATCCCTGTACCAAATTTAGCTATTTCTAGGGCATCTGTCTCATAGTTAAAGTAGGCTGAATAGTTCCTCCAAACTTCATTTTATACACATTTATATTCTGCATAACTTTACTATCTTCTATACATGCTAAAATATTGATTGCTGAAAAATATCACATTTGGATGCTGCATTCCCATTGTAAGCTCAAATGTTGAAAAATCCAAATGTAATTCAAAAGATGTGCAGTGCTAACAGGTCTGTACTGATGCATCAGGAATTGCAATAGAGCTATTTTGTCCATTGCTCTCTCATGAAAAAGATTATATGTACGAAATGGAAAGAGGACCAGGTCACAAAAGAAGAATAGGTAATATAAAACTGTAGAGCTAGTGGCAGAAGAGCAAAAGTTTATAATACAATGAGTTGAAGTTAGTGAAAGATGTTAAGAATAACAAAAAGGCTTTCTTTAAATATGTTTCAAAGGAAAGGAATACAATCTGTATAACAACTGCTTAATGAAGAAGGTGAAGTGCTAACAAGTAACAAAAAAGGCAGAAATTATATCTTTGAATAAAAATTCCAAGCAAAAAGAAATATTTCATACAGTATGAATGCCAGAAAAAAAACTTTCTAACAATATCAGCAGATTGATAAGGTAGTGGAATCAATTATCCGAAAGGTGGTTAAAATCTTTTCACTGGGCGTGTTCAGGCAGAGGCAATCTGCCAGAGATGATTTAATTTGGATTCCTGAACTGAGAAGAGTAGTTGGATTTAAAGGTTAATAGATTTATGAGTTTATGATTTATTATAGCACAGAATCTGACAGAGGAATCAAATGAAATAGCATAGTGAAATAATCTCAAGCATATTACAGGAGTTATAGCTAAAACATCCTAAAAAGATGATGCCTTTTCACAATATTTTCTAATACCTTTTCATAATTTACTATAAAAATTAGGCATTGCTAATCAATGAGAGATGAATATACTAATTCCAAAATGGCACTTAAAACCAGAAAATTTAATTATATCATTGCAAATACATCCAACTTACATTAATACCATAACACCCATGCTGAGATCAAAATTATTCAACTTATTCTTCAATAAAAATTGAAAATATTATCTACCAATGCTGTAGGAGATAGTAAACAATTACATTATACTACATACATACTGATAAAATTATTGCTTTGATGCATTAAGTGTCCACTGTGATAATTTCCAAGTTGTATTGTCAATCATTGATAGTAAAAAGTAAAATTATTTAGGTTAGCTTTCCTTTCATCTCTATTCTGTGGTCAGGATAATTAGAATATACATGTTCTTTTCCCAGGCAAATAGATTGTGCCATTAGCTGGCAAGGTGATGCCTCAAAGACCTTTATATATTTATGTCTCTGAATGTAACTGATATGAAGCACATAGATGTTTATAAGTTTCAAATTGAGAACCCCAAGCACTATATCTGGAATGATTACATGGACATGACATAAAAGCAAACTAAATATATACATTTACAAGCATAAGCCTTGGGGAAGTTGAGGTGATTTAGAGCACATGGGGGAAAAAATAGAGTTGCTAAAGTCTTCTGTTAAACAGGTTCTGGGCCCATTTACTGCATCAACCATTTCTGGAAGTTATTTTTTAAGGACACCCAAGATATTGTCTCAGCTCTTCAAATGTGCTCAGTAGTCCAAAATATTTCCTAATGTTATAAAATGCTATGATATTATAAAAAGATATAATAGAAAGATGTCCAATGTGAGTCTTTCAAGGAATCCCTTTTCAACTTGTGTTGTATAAGAAAATTTTATTTATTTATTTATTTATTAAATTTATATACCGCCCTTCTCTCGAAGGACTCAGGGCGGTGAACAGCCAATAATAAAAAACATACAATACAAAATGAATTAAAAATATGAAAAATCAACACAAGTCTTCTGTTTTGCTTTATCTGGCTACAGCATATGCTTAAAAACATTTGAAAGTCATCAGGGGTGAGTTGTAAATAGTTTTGCTGCTCGTTTGCTCAGGGTCGCATCTCACTCGCTCGCACAGCAGTCAAAAACTAGCTTCTGCGCATGCGCAGGAGCAAAAATTAGCTTCTGCGCATAAGCAAAATTCAAAATGGCAGCGCCCACAAAGACATTGAAGGAACCGGCTCCGTGACATCATTCTATAGAACCAGATAGAACTGGTAGGAACCCACCTCTGAAAGTCATTGCTCTCAGGAATATTGCCTGTTCTGCAGAGGAATTTACTGAATGACTTCCTCTGATATAATCATATTTAAAGCTTTTTATTTTATGGCAATGATATATGCAACAAGGAAGAATTTAATTCATTTAAATGACAGCAAATGGATAAGTCAGAAGATGACTGAAATTAAGTTCCTCTACACATAAAATTAAAGTTCATCAATTTTCCTACTACATGAAGCACGTATGACAAAAAGGGTGTTGGATTTTGAGTTGAACAACTAAGTAAAAGCAGGCAAAAGTTTTTATCCAATTCTCATAAAAATAATGGCTACCTGCTCGATTGCATAAGGCACACAACTTAAGCAACCACAAAGAATCTCTGGGAAACAGTATAAATTTAATAGTATTACCGGTATTATTTATATTTATATCAATGTGGAGAATCTCTGGGAGACATATAAATTTAATAGTATTATTATATATATTTATATCAATGTGAAATCACAACTGCCAGTTCTTTCCCTGGTGTTGGCCTTCATACACATCCAGTTCTTCTTAAGAACCTGGGATATCATAATATATCAGCATAATATATATGGAGATCCAAGCAGTGTGGCCTTTTGTAATTGAGATATAGAAAATTTGCAACATTTGAAAAAAAATTATAAGTGCCATTTAAGATGTTTTTAGTATAGCACCCAACACACCAATAACCACTGGAACTAAGGTCCATTTATGTCATAATCTTTTAACTTCAATTTTCAGATCTTGACATTTTGTGATCTTCTCCAATGCTTTATCTTCTATAAAAGTTTTTTCATTATATGACTTATCTGAAGAATTTTATAGTGGTCGATAGGCCATCCATGTCAATCATGACTATTTATGCAAACTAATAGCATTTAATTTAGGTACTAGATCCTAAATATGTGAATCATGTAAGCATTTTTTGAAGGCATTAGAAAATGCCTTCAAAAAAGAATTGTACTTTCCCTTGCATTAGAAATTCCTGGCTCTAGACATCCTTAACCTCCCCCCCAACCCCCAACCCGATTTCTCCAAATATGAATCTCCTGACTTTTCTTGCAACAGACTGTTTTTGATTTCTCAAAACAGAAATGGAAGAAACTTCAAGGGAGAATGTAACCTCACTGGCCTCCCTTTGTTGGTTCATGAACTCTATTGTTTTCTTAAAGTCCTAGCCCTGCAAGTGATTCCAGAGCTTTATTTTTATTCTGAAAGCTTTATATTCCCTGACTTGACTGAAATTACAGCTTTGTTGGTGAGTAGGGGGTGGGGTGGGGGTGAGAAATGCTCAGATCTGCTAAGTAAACAACACTGACTTAATTTATGAGGGGAAAAAATCCTGGAAGAAAACATGCTGGGCTGCTTCCATTTAAGATATAACTACTACACCTTCATTAGCAAAAATCAAATAGCTGGAAAAAGTCCTCTCTTGCCCATTTTCTGTTTCTGTATACAGTCTGTATACAACACCATCTTTTGTAGTAGAAATACTCAATAGCAGAATTTACAAAGACACAAGAACTTCAGACATTATAACTCATGAATATAAAATGTCATGAATTAATGAAAGCAAAATTAAGTAGCTGCCTTACTGGTTTGTACACGCTTTTTTTTTTAATGTATAAAACCTAACATTCCAGGAATAAAATATTCTGGAAAACAATAGAACATTTAATTTCTTCCCCTGATCATGCCAACAGTACTATGGATTTTCAAAAGGGAATCTAATAAATGGAAGGATTTGCATTCATGGTGTTCACTACCAGACTTTGCTCCTAGGTAAACTGGTGCATTAAAGACCTAGAAGAGGCTCGATCTGTTAAAATGTAGTGTAGAGCTGTCACACTTGCGGCCTGAGGGTCAGATGCATCATGCGCTGACCACGGCCACTCCCAGTTTTGCAAAGGGGGAAAAGTCCTCATACATCATGTGACACCGCCGTAACGATGTGAGTTTGACACCCCTGCTGTAGTGAATCTTTCACTGAGCAAGAAGTTGGACTAGATGACTTCTAAGGTATCTATCTCAGATTAAATCTTACCAAAACCAAGCATTAGGGGCAATTAGTTTTGGGGAATGTTCCTTCTTTAACATCACATGAAGTGTTAGCACCACCTTATAATGCTTTGGTAAGACCAGACTTGGAATATTGCATCCACTTTCGGTCACCACAATATAACAAATATGTTGGGACTCCATAAAGAGTGTAGAGAAGAGCAACAAAGATGATTAGGGGAGTAAGATTAAAACATATGAAGAACTTGCCTCCAGAGGGTGCTCCAACACTGGAAGTTTTTAACAAGAGTTTGGAAAACTATTTATCTGAAATGGTAAATGGTTTCCTACTTCTTCAGCAGGGGGTTGGAATAGAAGACCTCTAAAGTCCCTTCCAACTCTATTATTTTGTTTGGGATGGGGGTACACTTCCTCATTTAAAGGAAGTTAACAGTCTGGGAGTTTTCTTGAATTCATAATGTTTACTTTGATGAACCGAGGGCAGCTAATGCCAAGACTTTTGCACAGTTTCATCTGGTGTGCCAGTTACTTATTTCCTAGATTGGGAGGCCTTTCAGACATGCCCTACTCCCTTCACAGCTCAACAATTGCAATGCATTTTACATGGGGCTGCCTTTGAAGACCACTAAGAAATTTCAACTGGTCCATAATGGAGTGATGAAGACAGTGAGGGCATACCTTAATATGCCCATGTGTATGTACATATGTCACCTCAGCTTCAAGGAATGTATTTGTTATTGATATGATTCAAAGCACTGGTTATAACTATAAAGCCCTACATGGTATAAACATGGTTAATTATGGGATCATCAAATACCCATATCCACATATCCTATTCAATCTGGCATAGTTGACACAATCCCAATCCCTTTAATTAAATAATGTCATCTATCAGGATCCCAAAAATATGCCCCATTTGACATGGTTAGCCAAATCTACCATTGGTCCTTGTTTATTTATTTATTTATTTATTTGATAGTGTATTCTATTTTACTCTGATTTACTGTACAACCATAAAAATAAAATTGTACATCTGGTATGGAGTTGGATACTGCCTAAATTGAATAGATTAAACATGGTTCAGAGGAGTAATGGGTAAATCTCAGAGTTTTCCAGAACACTGCATTCCTGGATCTATACTTTTTCCACAGACCTAACCAGATGTTTGTTTATAAACTTTCTCTGGAAAGCAATTTGACGGGAAAACATACTGTTGGGTACTAATTGCTTGCTAATCCCCCTACCCATGCTTCTTTCTAGTGACCACAAAAACTGAAATAATACTGGGAAAAGTTAAGATTTTGTTAACAATAAAATAAATAAATGTGCAAACAGGATTACTAGGTAAGAGAAAGAGAAAAATAATTGGAAATGTTCAAGGAGGTCTTGCGTATATAAAAATGCATACTATATTGTGAATGCAAAGCCTAACCAAGTAAAGAGTGCTCTAACTTGGACATGCTATGTAAGTATAATCATATTACACAGCGTGCATAGTGGCACATTTAGGATATTTTTCTCTCTTCCTGTTAGGGTCACCAATCAAAGGTGACCCAGTGACAGGATGTCTCCTTTGAAGTTGTACTTAAATAGAAATTTTGGTCAAAACAAGGGATGTCATCTTATATTGATGTCTTAGATGATTACTTACACTTTTGGGGACATGATTAAAAGACTCAAGCAGACACGATTCTGCTTTTGCTAGGACTGAAACCTGACATTAAGTTGTTTTCCCATCACAGCCTGATGGATGTGTTTCATTCTTTTGCCTTTCTTATTCATTTCCTTGATTCTAAATTTGCATTCAGCTCCAAATGGTCAACAGAATTCCCATTCAAAGCTTCCCACAGGATTGCCTGGCCCACCTAAGAGGACTGTCGGGGAAAAACCATCTCAACCTTGCCCTGAACCAAAAATTGTTGTTTCCCATTTACACTGTTCTGAAGACACATTCAGGGCTGCTCTATTCCCCCCTCTCCCCCTCTATTTCTCAAAATGCATTTTTACAGCACCATTATACAGTAATCCTTCCTGAATGTCTACATAAATACAGGTAATCCTTGTTTTGCAACACCTTAAGAGACCTTTTGCAATTATAACAGTAATGAAAAAGGAACTTTATCATCAATCTTCACATTTACAACCATCACAGGTTTAAAGCAAAGAAAAGCAGTAATAAGCAGTAAGGACAATCACAGTTTCACTTGGGGATCACTTCGTTTAACAACTGAGTTAATCCCAATTGTGGTTGCTAAAGAGGACTATCTGTTCTGATTGGTGAACTATAGCTTCTCTTTTTTTTCCTTTTGTTGATAGATCATTGCGCTGGGTATGGCTATAATTAGCTCTAATTTTAGAAAGACGATCCAGCCAATTTTGCCTAGTAAGCCTCTTAATACAATCAGCAAAATCTACAGCAGACACTTATATTGGAAACTTGCAGAACCTGTATAACAGGATGATTGTTTAGCTCTTGTATGCAAATTTCAGAAAAGGCTGTTCTACTTCAGGGGTGTCAATCGATTTCATTGAGGTCCACATCAGGGTTGTGTTTGATCTCGGGGGGGGACGGGGGACAGAGTAGGAATGGCCAGCTCGACGTCACTCGTGTTAGGGGCACCTGTGGTGGCCCAAGCGCTCTGCCAGTGAAAACTGGCTCCCAAGCTCCGTTTACGGCTTTGACGCCTCCTGCAACCATCTGCCAGCGAAAACGGAGCTTGAGAAGACTGCTCCATTTTTGCTGGCAGAGGCACTGAGGGCAGGTCCTTTGTTGTTTTCAGGGTCGCTCTGTAGGACAGATCCAAGCACCCCGCAGGCCGGATCTGGCCCCCGGGCCTTGAGTTTGACACCTCTGTTCTACTTTAAACCAAGCTATAGCATCAAATTGAAAATTATAGACATATTAATAAATAATGCAATAATGGGGCATCTTAATAATGATAAACATCACTTCCCCAAACTGGCCAAAAGATCAATAATATTCCTGCTTTGCACAAGCTATGTAATAACTTAGTTTTATTTCAATAGGCCTAATGAGAGATATGAAGTACTAAACTCTATAAAACTATAAAAATCCATTAACTACGAATCAATTGTGGTTTTAAAAAAAGTATCCTGAGATGTGCATTTCATGAAAGGCCTCCAAAAGTTGACCTAGACAGCAAGCGAATTGCTTTAATTTTAATTTTTGTTTTGTACTTCAATCCTCAGGAATAGGAAGTGCCTATGTTGCCTTATCCAATTTGAATGCCCAGCAGTGGTTAATTTTCTCTTTTTTCTATGTCAGAAGAGCAGGATACAGTATATGGCAGCAGCATTAAAAAGATTTGAGGCCAAGGTATTAGCACAGCTTCTTAGAAAGCTCTGTTAATAAGATGATATTAACCCATCTGAATTAAGAGACCACTTGTCTACTTTTCAAAGGAAACTATTTCAGGTGCCCCACTGTCTATTGTAGCACGTTGGAAAGAAGTAGGACTATTAAATGAGGTTATAGGTAACCATCTTTAGCTAAAGCGAATATTTCCCGACATAATTTAGTTCTGCTTATTTTGATGAACAATTTTCATTCTCTTAGAGATAGAAAATTGAAGACAAAAATCAGCATTACGCTGAATTTTATGTTGGCCCTGGAACAGGACCAATGTATGTTAATCTTTATGTCTGTCTCATGCCCTATTATTTTGCCATTATTACAGAGCAACTTTCTAAAATCTTGGGCATTCTAATGAAATTTCTGTTTAATATCTCTTATTGGATAAAGATCCTAAAATAGCATACACTGTGACTACATTTGCATTGTTGCCATGATATACACTCAAACAATTGGTTAAGTTGCTTTCTAGTTGGGACAGCTAAGTTAGCCCTAAATTGGCAAAAACTGGCAAAACTATTGTGGTAGCATTGTGTTTGGAGCAGGAATCAAGGCGTTTAACTTGCTGAATTAATCAGTTCAGCTTTTCAAGGAGTTCACAACTCGCATAGCATCACAGAGACATCAAGGATGGCACCAATCTGAGGCTGGAGCTTTCCTTGTATGTGAAATACTGAGAGGATAATCTCCAGGCTACTAAGAAACAGAACAGCATCATTTTTAAAGCTGTAGTAGAGAAATTAGCATATTTTAAAAGGATTTCTGAAAATTATTCTGTATAATGGGAATTTGAAGATACTAATAAATTTCTGTTAGTCAAATGCTCATCAGCTCTCTAAGAAAACAAAATACTGTAAATAATGCAAATTAAAAAGGCTCCTTTCATTAGTGACTCTGCACTCTCACTTCCTGCCAGGCATCTAAACATAAAAAACGAGCCCCCTCACCCCTCCCTGGTACAAAATGATTTATCATCCACACAACTTCCCAGATATATGAAGAGGCGCCTCATGTTTTATTAGCTCATGGTCTCTATCATACAGTTCTTTTCCAAGTAGGATAATTCCTTCCACACTGCACTGAATTTCCCAGTGGGTTCTTTTACTGGTAGGCTAATAGCTTCGTGTAATTGGAGAAAGGGAGATTAACAGGGATTATTATTAATCCAGATACTGTATTCTTTTTCCTTTGAGTTTTGCTCTAATGGATTAATTCAATCTCCTACTGCTATTGGATGATTAAACCAAATTAGCACAACTTCCCAAAAGGTTGGAGTTATTTCTCCTCCCCCTGCAAAGCAGTCCTTCCTGCTAAATCTTGTTCTTTTAAAGTCACTGAAATGTCCATGGACATCATGTATTGTATACAGGCTGGGATGTGTGTATTTGTGCATATGCCAGCAGTTCATCAATATCACCTTTATGGGTTTAGTTCTACACATGACATTTGCAAAGAGCTTCTGGGTCATGCCTTTGTCATGCACTTGATGTATCCCCCTTTTATTAATAAACATGTCTCTGTTGTTGTCTACCACATCCTCCAAGTAATTTAATCTTGAAATATATGCAAAGTGGTTCAGGCAACAAGTCTCTCTTTGCAGTGAGTCACATATATCACATCTATATATCACATTTATGTATGATAGCGACCATGAGCTAATAAAACAGTAGGTGCCTCTTCATATATCTGGGTAGTGTGGTGCAGATATTCTTTTAATAAAACAAAGAATAAACAAAGAATAAAGAATAAAAGTATTATTTTAAAAGTATACAAGAAAAGAGCAATTATATATTGAAATGACAATGGTACAAGTTTGAGGATACCCTGCTACCAATTCTATCAGAGAAATTTAAATTTGTGTATTGATGAATTGAAGGGGTTGTAACTGGTCTGCTTTAGGAGAAATGCAGAAATGTTATCATGATTTAGACTTCTGTTGTTCATCAAAACGAAGTTCCTTTCTGTAATTGCTGGGACAAAGGCTCATTTCTACACTAAGAGTGATCTTTTACACAAAGTGAAAAAGTGAACTTGCAATTACTCTTAAGTAAATGCTGTGAAAGTGTAGAAATTGAAATCTGCAAAAACGCTTTAGCTTAGTGGAAAACATATACTTTGGATGCAATGAACATTTGCTTTTTATCTGCAGTACCTCCGGTATTAGCAACCCCGGGGGAGGCCTGATAGGTAGTGTGGTGCAGATATTCTGAACTAAATGAACCAACAATCTTACTTGATATAAAACAGATCCCCAGATTTCCAGTTTTAATAGAAAAATCACAATGTGTATCGTCAAGATAATAGATGAATAAGATAAAAGCAGAAATAATAAAGCACCAGTAGGTTCAGTGTTTTTTCTGCTCCTTATTGGTGAACATGTTCTTCAAAGAACTGAGTTTGGTTGACAAACAAAATAATGTTTGGCTGAGACCCTTCTACTTACTACCTCTACAGGCCAAAATGAATTTATAGTTGAAAAGGAAAATAGACTAAAGTATCTAGGCCTGGAGTTCTGGACTTCTTTGGCATAACAAGAATACAAATAGCATCTGCAAGTCTGTTTTTAATCATGAACATATGTGAGCATGGTAGGCCCAGTATAAGTACAAAACACCTGCCACCATATAATTGTAACAAGCTGCTCTGTGCACAGAAACACAACTTCTTAAATATCTCTATAGCACCTTTTGAAATAATTGTGCTAAATCAAACATTTGAGGTTTCCTAGTATAAGGACAAATGGTTTTTAAAAATTAGACAAAGGACAAGTCAACTAGAAGTTATAATGAGGATAAAAAGCAGCAGTGGCTGATGTCACTTTCTCAAAGAAATTATCCAAAGAAATGACCAAACTATAACTGTATTTGCATACCCAGTCCATTTTCTGTATATCCAACTACTGAAGCAGTATGGACATTGCTACTGTTTCTGTTCATTAGCCTAGGTTCAGTCTCCAATATATATATTCCTTTGCTACTTTTCCATCTCACAGTACAATATATACAGAAAGCTATAACATTCTCAGGTTTGCCCTGATTCACAACTACAATCATATCAGAGTTTGCCCTTCATTCAGCAACTAGCTGCAATGGCCAAAATAAATCCCGATCCTTTGAAACTATGCTCTCTCTCTGATGCAGCAGTAAAAGCGCTCTTTCTTCTTAAAAAGAAGCTTTTTCACATATTGTATTGTTCTATTATATCAGAGAGCTATGTGGGCTGGGATTTTTTCTGGGGGGAGTTGGGCATTTCTGTTTTTCTTTGCAAAGCAGGATACACGCTGTGAAAAGCAGGGCTTAAAGGGCTTAAAGTTATCTCATGTGGTAAACATGTTAATGCTATCAACAAGAAAACAACAGGAAAATGCACACTTTGGATATAAAAATTCCCACATTTGTTCCAAGAACAAACCTTGGATGTTCCAACATGTTAAAGTCTCCTCTGTTTGTTCTCTGTTTCACTAGGAACTGCTACTTTTTTCACACAACAAAAAAACAAATATATACTTATTCTGCTGATAAATGCTGGCAGATGAGCAGAGCTTTTAACCATTCAAAAGTCCAGGTCAGAGGTTATCTCTTAAAAACAGCACAGAGGACAAGCACAGAGACACCAAGCTGAACTTTTCAGCTTCAGATATTTTTTTTATCACTTCCTCCAGATGAGATTTCTTAAAAAAAAGAAACCCATCTCAACTTCAGCTCCATTTTTAAAAAGCAGTTTAAAAAAGACTACCTAATTCTATGGTCTTTAAAACTGAATAAAAGCCATTTGGCCTGTGCTGTGATTTATAGATGAGCTACAAATTAGACAAGTGTTTTAATTCATGTTGACTTTTTGAGCATCTCTTTTTTTTTAATGATTCACATAGTTTGTGTTTACATTCATGTTTTACAAGATTTTAGGAAAA
The DNA here is from genome assembly GCA_032467955.1 of Pseudoxenodon macrops. Lineage (NCBI taxonomy): Eukaryota > Metazoa > Chordata > Lepidosauria > Squamata > Pseudoxenodontidae > Pseudoxenodon > Pseudoxenodon macrops. The sequence continues at coordinate 183 of JANHFT010007774.1, read as the reverse complement.
CAAGGGACAAATTAAAACTCACAGAGAATAAAGGCCTTAATATTGGCCAGTAATCCAGAGAAGGCGTGGTCAGCCGGGGCGTGCGGACGGTCTCCGGAGAGCTCCCGGAGACCGTCGGATTCTCGACCTAACCGGGGGTCCGTTGCGGACCCTGAGCTGCCTTGTAGGGGCGGCGAAGTACGG
>JANHFT010007773.1:0-18502 GCA_032467955.1 Pseudoxenodon macrops | reverse complement strand
TTTCCTCCTCATGGGTGGGATGGGGTGGGAAGCACAAGCCTGGGGAAGAGAGAGAGAAAGGGAGAGAGAATGAGAAAGGGAGCACATGAATAGCTGTATACTTGCTTTTAGATGCCCTGCACTGACAGACTGATTTGGTGTTACTGGTTGTCTGTATGCGATTCTGGGTTTTGGTTTTGGTTTTCAAGTGAAGTATAAGGTAAAAATACTTTTAATTAAATATATAATCAACATGTTTTGTAACACATCTTTTTCTAACTTTCTTTGACAGGTATACATTTACAGATGTTTAAATCACATTTATAAAGGAACTACACATTTTCCAATTATTTGCTCTACGCATATGCGGCCCTGTCTATACAAACAAGATATGTCTCTGCATTCCTATGACTCAATCAGCTCTATTGCTGACCTGGGTAATCAAATTTTCTTGATTATACTTTGTGCAATGGCACAAACCTTTGTTCTAATTTTTTTTTAAATCTCTCCTTTCCCAGAATTTAAGCAGATTGTAACAAAAACTTTGTAACACAGCATAAAGCATACACTGGACTATTACCAGTATATAATTGATTTTCTTCTACTCTAAACAATTCTATGCATAAGCATCTTTCAAAGACAATCTGCCAAAGATTAAAAATTAACAAATATGCAGTTTGTAGTTCTTGAGAATCAACATCATGTAACTGTTCAGCAAAAGTGACATCTAAGATATCACAAATAAGAAGAGACAGAAATTTACCATAAATCTAACCACAGGGTATTGTGGGAATTCTACAGGAAACTTCATATTCATGAAGCTTAATTATACTGAAATTGCCAATCTGTAAAATACAACTACACTCCAGTTCTGATTTCAAGAATAAAACATGAACAAAGGTAATATGGTTCCCAGGAGATACTTCACAAGATTATACAGCAAGGCCAAAAAAAAAAAAAAAACCAGGGAGGGAAGAAAGGAAGAGCACAAATCCAAAGATGCTGTATTTATCGCAGTGAAATGGAATCACAACTGCAGAAAAAATTCAGCCTGCAAAAAAGGAATATTTCTAAAGAAAGGCTCCAATAGCGTCTGGAGGGAATATTCATAATATCCGGGAATATCTGGTTATAATTACTGAGGATAAAAAACAATCTACACATGCTCGGGGAGACAGGCATAGCCTTTGAATTAAGGTGAAGATTAAGTTCAATATAGCATTCCTTTATGACATTAATACTACTGTCATATTACATGATAGTTATAGGTTTGATTGTAGCTTGGGCAATAGCAATAACATACCTTTAAAAAAAGAAAAAATTCCCTATTCAACCATTCACACATTTTTCTCTTATTTGATTTATTTGTATCCTGCCTTTATTGTTTATTATTTAATTTATTGTTTATTTTACTAAGGAAGTCAGCCATGATTCTTTTTGATTATTTGGGAGTTTAAATTTGGTTATTTGGCTTTTAAATTTGATGTCTTTTGTTCTAATAAAAGGTGTATGAGAAAGATTTTTGAGGCAGCTATGAACAAGAATATCTTAGAGATCAATTTATATAAACTTATCTGCATATGCTCCAGTACTATTTAGTAACAGCTAGAGCGCTCCCTATTTTTCAGTTGTTTTTTCTAAATCCAAATTGCAGATTTACATCTTCTACAAATGGTCAATACTGTGGATAACTTTCATATTATTCTTATGCTTTATTGCTTAGTATATGTTCAAGTGTTTAGCTATTGATTACAATTTTTACATTCTGATTTTCACAATAAAAACTGCTTAGAATTAATTTAATGATTATTTCATCTGAAGAATCAGTGTAAGTGACTTTATACTGTATTTGGAGGAAAAGGAAAACTGCCGTAAGAGTAGGACCAATTATATATCTTACTTGTTAACTGACTCCTGCTGAATGTAACCAGAATTTCTCATTTCCACTGAATTAAAACAACTGAAGCCTAGATGATTTGCTCATAGCAATTTAACTACACATTTGTTCAAGCTATTCCTCTTAAATACCGTTAATGCTATTTTTGCAGCCTTAATGGAAGGCTATTTAACCAAATATATGGGCATTTTTCACTTTGAGTGGGTAGGCAAAGAAGACACCATAGTTGCTGATGAGATAATAAGTGCTTGCTTCAAACCAATTGGCATGACCAATTTGGTTCTTTTTAGACATATTCTCATTAATGCTTATTCCTATAGTTTTCTAGTGCTTCAGATGCTCTTTAAATATGTTAACAAAATAATCACAAGACCTCATTCTCATAATAGACAGGGCATAATATGGGCAACAACATCTGATCTATACTTTATACTCTTATGGTTAGGGGGTAGTCTTTGAAGGATTGCAGAAGTGGACCACATGTCCTCTATATTTATGCAACTGCAATTATGTGTCCAGTTCAATCAACATAAATCACAACTACTAGAATACCATTATGTGTTTATTCAGGAGTCCAAACTCTTATAGCACCTGCCAGGATAAGTGCAATAACATGATTTCTAATCAGTGGCTTATAGTATAGATTTAAATAAGCTCAAAATGGAACAGCAAAGATGTAGTAGGGGCATATTAAACTGTGCAATACATGGCATGGAAACATGAGATTGGAAGATGGAGTGCTACTAATTATAAAACTCTAAAATATTTCCAGTAAGTAGGAGTGATAAAAAATACTTAGATCAAAAAGAATATGAGAAACAAACAAGAACACAGAAACAAAGATATTTCCCTCCTCCCAATTTAATGGTTTCTTCTTCTAGCATTTATGCCACAGTATTTTGGTATTAGTAGGAAAGAGAAGAAAAGCTCTAATTTCTCTTATGGTCAAGTTATATGCTCTTGATCTACTTTTTTCCTTTTCCTTTTCTATCCTTTTCTGTATTTTTTAATTTCTATCTTTTTGTCGTCTGTATTTGTTTTTATTCTTTCTACACATAATTCTTAAAAATTATTTGGGGGGAAAAACAATATATTGGTTTTATTATTATTCTGAGGATAATCAAAACAAAGCATGTTTGCATGCTCTCTTTCATACACATATGGTTGGCAGCTGTAACTGGAAGGAGAATAATGCACTCCAAATGTTTCTCACCTAAATCACATAATCCCTGAACTAGGTGGCCCTGACCTTCTAGAACAGGGGTGTCAAACTCGATTTCATTGAGGGTCGCATCAGGGTTGTGTTTGACTTTGGGGGGCCGGGGTGGGCATGGCCACTCAACATCACTCGTGTCGGGGTGGCTGTGGTGGCCCAAGTGCTCTGCCAACAAAAACAGGCTCCTGAGCTCCATTTTCGGCTGCAACAGGAGCTCAGGAAGGCTGCATGGGCCCCTCCCGAGCTGTTTTCACTGGCAGATGCAGCCTTCCTGAGCTCCGTTTTCAGTGGCAGGGGCACTGCGGGCTGGTCCTTTGCTGTTTACAGGGTGGCCCCATGGGCCAGATCTAAGCACCCCGCAGGCCGGATCTAGCCCCTGGGCCTTGAGTTTGACACCCCTGTCCTAGAAATAGCACTATCTGTTTTCAGAAGTCCCCAGATTAATAAATAAAAATAAATTTAAATTCAGTGAAAGCTAGATCAAGATCTAGGCCATTTCTAATCTGGACTACAGTCAGATTTTATCCTGAGTGAAGAACTAAAAATGACTTTCTTTCAGTTAGACATAATAATTTTCAGCATGTAAAAAATACAAAATGATCTTGTTTAATGGAAAGCAAAAAAGGAGTAGTTTCCTACCCTCATCATTTGACAGAAAGGAGTGACTAGATTGCACCTAACAGAAGAAGGATTACAGTCTTCTCTATTGCTTTAAGACTCCTACTATTTAAATAGCAGTAAAGCCTTTATTCAATCCATGTAAAAGAGGAGGGGTATATGTGAATGCACAATGTGCACACATGGGATCCATTCAGATAGTTGCGTTTTGTGGTGAATGGACTTTGCATATCCCCAAGATCATAAGATCTCATATGAAACCACTGAAATCTTGTGTGTATTTCTGATTTCACAAAATTTTAGCCACTAGAAAAAATTCTAAATTCTTGAACACCATTTAGGAGAGAGTTGAGAGGCTCAGTACTAGTAAGGCACCACACTGTTGTCCTTGCTTCAAAGAAGTTCTTGTATGTATAAACATTCGACTGCATAAATGCTCTGGGTAATATAATATTTTTTGTCTGGATTATATTACTTCTTGCCTTAGAACTAGCTGCAGTTCATCCATCAAACCTACCAAAAAGAGGGAGTATTTCTTGATTTCAACACTTTTAGATTTTCAAATGGCTACATTTATGATTACTATGCACGCTGACAGCATGCTTACAAAGCAGGCATTCTTCAATCTGAATATCAAGAGATTAGATTGTGTCGCCCTACAAGGCCTAGCAGAGGGAACAGCAATCAGTTAAAAAAGCTAGGTCAACACAAATGCACAGGTGTAGATTTTTGTGTGGTTTTTTTATGTCACTCAGTAGGAGTCAAATCTCATACTCCACTGCACTTCCACAGAAGTGCTCAATTAGATGCTAGGACAGTAGCTCACCTGAGACCAGTGATGGAGCCATAAATATTTAACTGTAGTGCAACAAAGCATGAATTGCTTTACTCTAGTTTGCTGCACAGAATGCTCCATTATCTACCAAACTTAGCTAAATCCTGCATTTCTGCATTAATTCACAGCTATAACACAAACATAAAAGACATAAAAAACAGGAAAACACATTTTCCATGGCTACCTCTTCTTCTAGCTGGTTCCTTGTTCGATGTAAATTTTAAGTGAATACCAAAGACTGAATAACCACACTAAAATCTAAAGGGATAACAAAGCAATATCAGAATCAGGAAGCAGACATTAGCAGAAATTGAAAAACTAATAGGTACCTCTCCTGTAGATACCTACATACTTCATTTCATGCACCTGTAATTCCCTTTGTCAGCTACATGATTAATTCAAAGAATGATTGATTCCCCCACCCCCTTTGCTCATTCCCGCTGACCTGCTTTTGCTGACAGGTCTGTACAGATCACAGTCCTCCATTGGCTAAAAAGTTGGTATCATATTTGTGTCTGCAGCCTGCAGTAAATATTTCACTTAGCATTAACAGAATGTTAGTGCCTGATAAGGAAGGAAGGAAGGAAGGAAGGAAGGATAGTTTTGGGAATTACTGAATTATGGGTGGAATGTACAAGCATCTCCAAACATGCACATATGGTAGAAGGAGAGCTCTATTTTAAGCAAGGAAAATTTCTGAAAAATTTCACCCGATAGCATATTTGGATAGTCTCATGAGATGGAGCTGGGCAATTACAGTATGTGCTTGGTTATAAGGCATATTAAATCAAAATTCCCTTGATGTTTTGAGCTTGCAAGCAGGAGTCACGCCAGTCACTGCTGAATTACCTCTACCTATGATGGCTAAGAATGGGTAGAAATGCATTTATTATTTATTCATCAAATTTACCAGTGATTTGCAACTCTAGGCAGCTTACAACAATTAACATGAACGGAAGATCAAAAAAGTAAGAAACCAACTGTAAAAATCTATGTTAGGGAATCAATAGAAACAAACCAAAGAACCAGTATCATAATTCTCCTGGCTTGAAATTGCTGGCAAGCCAGGTTTTTAAGTACTGTATAGTCACTGAAGGGGCAATACTGTTCAAAAAGCACAGATGTCTACAGAGAATTCCTATGTATGCCAAATGATATATATCAGATGTCACTATTTTACCAATGGGAACATGAAAAAGCTGACTTTGCCAGACCTTACTAGGTAGAAAGAAACAACTGAATTAAGGTGATAGTATTAAAAAAAACCAATTGTCTAAACAGGAATAGATAAAATGTGAATGACCATGAAAAGGAACTCCTGATCCAGAAAAGATTGTATTTAGTACATAATATGCTGTACACATCTCCTTAGTCACAGCTGCCATTTGCTCTTTGAGCAAGAGTTATTAAGCCCAGGAGACTCCTCACATTGCACACACAATTTGGTTCTAGAAAAACGCAACCCTGCCAACCTGCAAGTTGGAGAAACTCTGGAAACAGAAGTTTCTTGAATCCAAAGCCACTTGATTTTTCTGCAGTTGAATCAACCCCATCCAGGTCTTTCCACTCAACAGGATAGAACCTGAAGAATACTGTTATTAGATAAAGATTTAAAATGGAGTATAATCTGCATAAACTGTTATGACTCTCTGCCAATTGATAACCTCATCCAATGGCCGCATGTTAAATGTTAAATGGAGGAAAATGTTGAGGTATGTCCTGAGGTACTTCATAAAGTAGAAACTTAATTTTCCCCGTTTATTAGCACTAACTGGAAATGACACAGAGTTGACAGTACAACACGTTATATTTCATTACCAAGAGTTGTCCAATTGAAACTGGAGAGATCAAGAAGGACCAGAAAAGTTACACCACCCCACTCTGATTCAACAACAGGTCACCAACAGTCCAGATCAATGTCTTGAACTGGACTTCCAGGGAAGAAATAGTGGACAACTATATCTAAGAACAGTGGAGTAATGAAAAGTCAGCAAGTAAACCAGCTTTTTGATAAATCCTCTCCAGATAAGAAGAGCAGTTGAGATTGTCCACAAATGCTCCATACAGCTTCTCCTTGCAAGGAGACCACAAGATAATGATCTCATGTAGGTTAAGAGCTGTGAGAGATAAGGGAATAACCATTCATAATTGTGAAAACTGATCATCACATTTTTCTATACTATCATAATTTTGAATGGTCATTAAACAAATGGTCATAAGTTGAGAACTACTTGTAGACCATATCTAAAAGATTTTATGGAAGGGAACGAGTTATACCTATCAAGATTGAGACTTTCGATTCAAAGTCAATTTAAAAATGATAGACTACAAGAATGACATGAAAAAAATGTTACACTATACATAAAGAAACTTAATAATTAAAAGGGATATACAAACAACAAAGCAAGAGAGTGACTTGAATACTTTTACCACATTACATTTACAAAAGAGACTGGTTAAACGTTTTAAGCATTTTGTGAGAAGGAGGAAGTTCTACGACATTATTTGAAAGAGCTAAAGATTATTTAGAAAATTATAATTTAAAATATATGAATTGACTGAACTGCAGTTTGGCAAGATTTAGAGTGGCATGGTCTGTTTATCCTTGACTATAGGAGTTGTAGTCCAAGACATTGGGAAAGACTGGTACCAGTATGTTAGCAAGCATACCAATAGTTTTTTTTCTTCCAGCCAACTATTATTTATAATAAAACTTACTAAAAAGTCACAAAATCCACAGCTGAACCACAAACAAGGACTGAAGGTTTATTGCCCACTGCCTTTTGAGTAGTAAATCATGCAATCACTAAAAGAACTAATGCTACTTCTGTGTTTTTTTTCTGTGTTTTTTTTATAAATCCCATGAGACTGGGGTTTTAGGGATGTATTTACTCTAGCAATTTGAATTTGAAACACAGAAGCAATGATAGCAACAATTACTTCTCCTGACGAAAGTGTTGTGTATGTATTGTACATTGTAAAAGAGAGCATAGCTACTCTGAAGCTGTGTGGTTTAACAAACTTGAACATGGCCATTTATATTGGAAAGACTTGGGTATACTGTACGTGTTCATGTGGATGTATGTGGATGGGTATACACACACACACACACATACATCGCTGAAAACAATACGTTTGAAATGAGTAAATAGTCACTTCTTAAATGTGATTAAATAAAAGGTTAAATTAAATAAATGTTAATATTTATCAAAGATGCTAGTAAGTACCACTCATTCAGCTCATCTGTCACAAAGCTAAGTACCAGTTCCAATTTGTTGTCAACACATCCCTAACTGAGACTATTAGACAGATTTTATGACCACCAAGAGATCCAGGCAATTAATCTCTTGTGTTAACAAATTTCAGCTATTAGCTGACACTTGATGCCCAACTGACTACAATTTCCTGATGATCCAAAGCACAAGAGAGAAAAGTGGCGAGGCATTAAAAGAAATAATAAAATGGCATGATTTAGTGTTATTTAAAAGATTTGACATGCCTTTAAAAAAAATCTGAAGTGCTTGATTAAAGTTCCTACTTCCAAACTAACAATACATTTCTTTTCTCCATTCCCATCCTTTATTTGGTTTTCATTTGGTCATGCACCAACAATTTGCTCTCATTGTTTGCTGTGCTACCTAACACATCCTAGGAAGTGATAGCCTCTCAAGGGAATGTGAATTGTTTGCTAATTGCTCATTCATTCTTTCATTCCATAGTGTTCATAATCAATAAACACCTTTTTATTTTCCTACACCCCCCTTTATTTATTCTCTGAGTATTACAAGCAGTTTTGCTAGGAGAATAAGAGTGAAATACTAAGCAACATATGATGATTAGTGGCCCAGAGCAGATATACAAGTTCTGAACAGTAAAACCAACTAAGTCAGCAGTTGTGGTTAATACATACCATAATTGCTTCCCAAAGCAATAAATCACATTGTTCAAGAGATTTCCCTCCTGAATAATGCAGTTAAATCTTTTTCTCCCTTCCTGACCATCATTACGCTAAAATGTGTTATCTATCTGAAACAATTACTCCAAGTAATATAGTCCATGGCATTTTGGTGCATCACAAAGGGGAGTGAGTAAAACTGACCAAACTCAGCAATGCAAAATATAGCACTATAGTGACCTCTAGTATTATATGTGGTATTTATTTGTGCCATAATTGAAAAGAGAGGGGGAAAACCAAAAATGCTGAGCTCTGTATCAGTCTTGATATAAAGTCTTCATTCCTGAAACCTCAACCATGGTCACAGGCAGGGTCTGCTTTAATGACCTATGAAAATGCGATCTATGGAAACAACACTAGGGTAGAGCTATGGCTTCCATCTTTTTGCTTGACTGCTTCTATTTTACAAAACAGAAAATAAGACATCAGACTCGCCTTCATTCCATCTAACAAGGCACTTCTCTTACACCCCAATAATGCCATTTGTGTTTGAAGTTGTTGCTTGATTAGAAACCCTCAATATTCATAAACATACTTGAAATTTATATCTGTTTGCAGTGACATAAAGGCATTTTGGACAAGAAATTCTAAGTTCATTTATATTTTTCCATGGTCCAATAAAAAGCAACACTGATCTCTTTATTTTAGTTACCTGTTGCTGTCTTCAGATATCTCCATGTAAATTTTTATTTTGAAGTATCATGATTTGATTTGGTCAACTGTCTTCCTTCACCAGATCCTATCAATCAGATTATGCCTTACATAATAGGTGAAATGATTGCTGTTTATTTGCAAACATGATTTGAAGCAATATAGCTTAAAATATTTAAAAGCATCTGTTTTACATATTTTCCCCACCAAATGATTATATACAGTATGAAAATGTTCTAATTTTTGAGAGCTACAGGATATTAGATTTCCAAGCACTACATTTATCTGGACTCAGCATTTCTGGAAATGTTCCTGCTACATTACGAACAAAACTCTGATTTTTATATCTGAAAAAGTTAAAAATAGAGACCACAAAGTTGCCTAGATTTTTTAAAAAATTGGCTAGCAGGGAATGTATAAAGATAATACATTCTTTGAAATAGAAGACATTTTTTTCTGCCAATATAAGATGGTTAAAAAAACGAAACAAAATTATATCTACCAGTTTAATTTTCCAAAGTTCATGAGTATTGACATGAAGTATATTTCTAAATACTTAGTCAGAGAATAATCATTCTAACCAAATTTATTTTTAATTAAATATAAATGTAAATGAAATACATCAAGTTTAAATTTTGTCCCCAGCTGCATTTGCTAATTTTTTTTAATGCAGTCCTTAGCATGCTAACTCAAATGTCGAGTACATCCCTTAGCAGTAAAAAGATTATATGTGCCTGCTCTTCACTCTTCCTGGAAAACTGTAATAGTCTTCAGTGTTCAATCAATCCCTGATTAATTAACAAAAGGAAAGACTCCAGGTTCAATTAATATCCATAATTCTTAGCAAATAGCCAAATTATTATTGCATTGATTATTGCTAGAATGTAGCCCTTTTTATTGTTGCATGGCAGTAGATTTGTAGTGTGACCGCCTTTCTGATGTACAATAATACCATGGCTACCATAAAAGGGGAGCTGGTCTTACCTGATACGCTCCTTCTCGTAGGGTTGAGATAGCATCCAGGAATGGGTTAAACTTGTCTGTTCAGTTGATTGGAGTGAGTCTGTCAGAGCTGAAAACCACGCCTCTGTTGCTAGGGCTTCCTGCTTTTCATGAAAATGAAGTGACAGACTGGACGTGTTATTGTCTTGTATCATCCCCTTTAATAGGACCAAGAAGTTCTTAGGATGGGGCTGGATGCTATCTCAACCTTACGAGAAGACGCGTATCAGGTAAGACCAACACCTCTTCTCCATAGTGGGTTGAGATAGCATCCAGGAATGGGGCATACCAAAACTGGCAGTCCTATAGGTGGGTTATGGTCTGGTCCTGTGGTTCAAATATTTCTAGTTCATAATGCCTAATGAATGGTATTGGTGAGGACCAGATGGCCACCCTACATACTTCCTCAAGCGATGCTTGTGTTGATCAGGCGGCTGTCACGGCTGCGCTTCGGGTTGAGTGCACTGTCACATGTGCCAGCCTCGGGAGGAACTGTAATTCATACACTTTGGCAATGGTTCCTCACAGCCAGTGGTCCACCGTGGACGGTGTCACCTTGTGGCCTAAGGTGTTTGGCTGGAACGAGACAAAGAGAGCCTCTGTTTTATGCAATTCAGCAGTTCTTTTCACATAGATGCAGAGAGCGTCCACGATATGTCACTTTTTTCTAATGGATGGACAGGGTTGGGACAGAGGTTAGGTAAAATAAGTTTCTGTGCCCTATGGAACCAAGTATTAATTTTAGGGATAAAGGAAGGGTCCAAACGTCCAAACATAATACCACTCTGTCTGCCTTCCTGACCGAGAGTGCCGCAATCTCAGAAATCCTTCTGGTTGAAGTGATTGCAATGAAAAATGTCACCTTGCAAGTAAGGTGGCGCAGGCTGGTCAATCTCAAGGGTTCATATGGGGTCCAGGTGAGGGACTTCAACACCTTGGAAAGATCCCAGGTGGGATACCTGTGAACCACAGTGGGACGGAGATTAGTTGCTCCCCTAATAAAGGGGCGGATGGTAGGATGCTGGCCTAAGGATTCCAGTAACCCACAGTTCTGAGGATAGGGCTGCCCCCTGATGGTGTTGGGTGTTAGCCCTTTGTACAGTCCATACTGGAGGAAGTCCAGGATCTGCACTATCAAGACCTGTAGTGGAGAGCAACCTGTCTTAGTACACCAGGCACAAAATGCCTTCCAGGTGGCCGAATATATACGCTCAGTAGAAGGTCTCCTTGAAGCCTGAATGGTCCTAATAACCCTGGAGGATAGGTTGTCCTGACTCAGAGCCCTCCGCTCAAACTCCAGGTGATTAGTTGGACACCCCCCCCCCAGAGATGTGATCTGCCAAGATGGACAGGAGATGTCACTCTTCCCACAGGCCCAGACACATTAGGGACCATGATCTGGTACCCCCTTGCCTGTTTATATATGCTTTCACCGCCACATTGTCTGTGAGCACTAAGATGTGTTTGCTGGATGTCAAGTGATGTAGCCGGCATAGGATCAAGTTGATAGCATGTAGCTCCAGCCAATTGATGTTGCATCTTGCTTCGGCTGGAGTCCAGCAGCCCTGGACCATGGATGACTGGAAGTGGCCTCCCCAACTAAATAGACTGGCATCCATGGTGACCACCAGCCGGTGAGGCTCTCAAAAAGGACAGCCCTTTGAGATGGCTGGAGACCACCACCAGTTGAGGGACCGAAGGACTTCCCTGGACACCAGGACCTTATGTGACGAGCTGCTGCGTCCTGTTCTCTGGAATAGTAAGAGAAACCATTGGAGGTCTCTAGAATGAAGACACAGCCAGGGTGTGGCGGCGATACTAGAGATCATTTTGCCCAAGAGCATAGAGAGCAGTGCAAAGGAGACCCTGTGCTGTTGCTGGACCGTGTGTACCATCTCTCTAATATTGTCCTGTCACTCCTGGGACAAGAACACCTGACACTCCAATGAGTCTATAACTGCTGTAAAATGCAGTTAGACAGGCCAAGGTGGCTCTTTTCAAAGTTAAGAGAACCTGTGGTGTCCAAGGATGTGAATCATTAGCTGGAGGTCCTCTCTCACTTGTTGGATCGAGGAGGACTGAACTAGGATATCATCCAGGTAACACTGGACATGCACGGGGAGGGCTCTGAGATAGGCCGCTACAATGGCCAATTCTTTAGTGAATACTCTTGGAGCAGAAGAGAGACCAAACAGAAGAGTCCTGTACTGATAAAGGATACTTGCATAACAGAATCTTAGGTACTGCCAATGGAGGGGCAGTATAGGGATATGCAGGTAGGCTTCTGTCAGGTCAATCGAGGTGAGAAAGTCGCCCTCCCTCACACACCCAAGGATAGATGCCAAGGAGTGGATCTTGAACCTGCGATATACAATGTGACGGTTCAAGCATTTTAGATTGAGAATAGCTCTTCACCCGCCTGAGATTTTGGAGACTACAAAAGGGATAGAGTAGAACCCCTGCCCACGTTGGCTCTCTGGGACCCGCTGGATGGCTTGAATTTCCAGAAGGTGTTTAATGGGCGACTCCATGAGGGCCCTCTTTGGAGTGTTGTGGGAAACCAGGCAGCAAATGAAAAACCTCGGATGTGTGGAAAGGAATTCTAGGGAGAGGCCTGACCTCACCGTCTCCCTAACCCAAGCGTCCAATCTTATTTCATCCCACCGGTTGGCAAAGAAGGCCAGGTGACCACCAATGAGGTGCACTGACACATGTTCACTTGGGGTGCCTAAAGGGTCAATCTCCTCTGCCCTGAAAGGGCCATTTGAACTGCCTGCCTCTGATGGCCTATCAGTCTGGTGCCTCTACCTGTGTCCATACTGACCTGGTGCCCTGGGAAATCCAGTGCCTGTCTCAGAAGCCCAAATAGAGGGCAGGCGAAAATAATGGGTAGCCCGGAAGCTGCCTTTTCTGGAGAAGGTGGGTAGTATCTTTCTTTTGTCCTTGGACTCAATAAGAATTGGGTCCAGGACCTCTCCAAACAGGCGTTGGCCCAAAAAGGGTGCTGATGCTGGGTGCCATTTATGGCATATGTCTGCTTGCCATTATCGGAGCCAGAGCACTTGACGGGACACTACCAATGACGCAATGACTTTTGAGGCAAACCTTGTTACATTTAAAGTAGTGTCCGCTGTAAACTGGGCCGCTGCTATGAGTTTGTTTATGTCCTGTTGTGCTCTGACGTCTGATGCTGGGATCCTTTCTTGAAGTTGACGCAGCCAAACCAATGAGGTATAAATGAAGAACAAAGCAGTGGTTGAAGCTCGAACTGCGCATGCCACTGCCTGATGAGATTTCAGCAGAGTCTGCTCTGTTTTCCTGTCCTCTGGTCTCAGAAGCTCCTCTGGGTCCCCTGGCATGGCAGATGAAGGATGTAGTGCTGCCACAGGAGCATCTATGGTCGGTCTCTGGAGGACCATCACTAGATCCTCACCAATATTAAAACTTCTTGTCGGCCGCGGATGGATTGGGACTGGATCCTGGCGAGGATCATTGCCTCTGCACTACATCGACAAAGATCTTTGATGATGGAATTGTGTCTGTTTGGGCAATGGGCTAAGAAAAAAGTGGATCAGATGGGCCTGAGAGTTCTGCCAGTGAATCTGTTGCTTGATGACCAAGGTTGGCTGTGTTGATTGCCTTAAAGAGGAGCAACTTGAATAGACCCAGTTTAAACCATCCTGCAAAGGTTGATTGTTCTGGTTGCATCCCTTCATCTTCTGAAAGGTCCAGCTCCTCAAATCCCTCCTCCTCCGAATTTAGAAAATGACCTGGGGAGGAGTGAGCCAGCGAATAAGGGTCTGGCAAGTTGGGGTAGTCCCTTTGTACCCCAGGGACCTAGTAGCGCTGAGGCTGAAAGCAGAGAGGCTGGCCATCGGGATTGCTGTAGCCCCACGACAATGCCTTGTTTAATCTCATCTGCTATGATAGCTTGTACATCAGTCGATGCCAGAAAGTTTGACCCCATGTCAGGTCTAAGACCTGCTACAGTTGGGGTGAATATGGCCTAGGGAGTCATCTTGGTATAGCTGATTCATTGGCTCTCTGTTACCAGTTGACCAGATACAAGGCCCCATAGAGCAGTTTGATCATTGTTAGATATATGGTCATCTAGAGATAGCTGTTTCCCCGTCTCCACTGGTGACAGACCGAGATGCAGGCTCCTGTCTTCCTGGCGTGGCTCAGGCTGTGTGTTATCCGAACAGAGTCTGCTCAAATCCGACTTTGTGCCCATCTTAGTAAGTGCTTTATCCCTTCTGTGCTCATCTTTCTCTGTGGCCTTGGAGCTCTTAGTGGGTTTGTGACCCCCACTCTCAGGCTTTTTATGCCCTCCTTTGATTGCCCGTGAACTGGACTTGCCAGAGGAGGAGGCTTTATTTGCCCTGTTCCCAACTTATGACATGCTTTGTATGCAGCTGTAATAGGTGCCTGCCAATTTAGAAGCACGTTTTTATGGGGCTCTGGGCGGGTGACAGTAGGTCAAGTGAGAAACTAGACACTAGAGACCTGAATTGGTCTACAATAGAGCGCAAGACTCTTGGTTTTGAATTGTCACTAAATGGGCTCAAGACTGAGCTGCGAGGTTTGTGCCCACCAGATAGTGGAGCGTGAGACTCCTGAGGCCTCAGCTGCATTGGATGGCCAATGAGAGAGATACGCTCTGTCACAAAGCCAAAGTGCTGAACTCCGTTAGCTGCTGCCGCTTTATTTAGTCGCCTGGTGAGTGCTGGGCTCTTGCAAAAGGTGGACAGAGTTACCTGGAGTCCTGTTAATTTCCAGGAGCCTTGATCTCCTGTAGCCACTGCTGCTATATTTTGCGAGCGCTAATCTGCTGTGAGAGAGGTAGATGGAAGCCTCTGCAATATACAGCATGCTAATCAATCCTCCACAAGGAGTTGGATGAGCAACAGCCGGGGTGACTGCTATCACCTCAGCCCTGTAATTATGCCATGCACAGCTCTGGGGACGGCCAAGTCGCCAACAGTGTTCAAGCAGTGTTCAAGCAGGCAATCATTCTTTTGGTGGCAAAATGGAGTGCTAGACTCCTGAAAGATCAAGCCCAACCGGTGGGGCACTAAGCTGTGGCAACTGGAGCACTAGACTCCTGATGCGGCACAAAAATCTCCCCTTGGGGCACTTGGCGGCAATGAGGTGGAGCATTAGATTGAGCAGCGAATTTCAAATGGCCAATAAGGCACATGGCTCTAAAATGGCGGCCATTTGACAGCTCACCCTGCAGAGTTAATTGAGTTTGAAAACTCTGAATAGAGAAATGGAACGCTGCGCTCCTACTTCAAGATGTCAGTTGTAGAGCATAAAGCTCGAGGCTCCTGTCAGTTGATGTCAGACGGGGAAAGCCGAGCTCACATTCAAAAAAACCACAGGATATGGTAACGCTTGAGACCAGAGCTCCCAGCCTATTATGTCCAAGCGATTCAACTGATGAAAAGGGAATCAGCTAAAATAAACTCACAATCTGCAGAATCTTCACGAATTAGCAAATTAGAAATAGTATTCAGAAATGGAGAAAGTATTTGACATGTTTGTCCACACTGAGGACTGAGTCAAAAGCTGGGAGCCCTAGCAACAGATGTGTGGTTTTCAGCTCTGACAGACTCGGTCCAATCAACTGAACAAATGAGTTTAACCCATTCCTGGATGCTATCTCAAACCACTATGGGGAACTACCATTTCACCTCAAAATAAAAACCAGCATTACAGAAAAAATACAGATTATATATGATGCAAAATCACTGCTGTTACCAATGGTAACAAATATTTTTTTAATGCAAACCTTTTTTTAAAGGGTTCATATATCACTAGAATTTAACAAAAAATATCTAATACATTTTGGATGCAGATTTTAGTATGGCATATTTTTCTGCCATCAAATGTCATGTTTCAGTAAGCAAAGCAACAATATATTATGTTCAATATGACAATAATTATTATTTATATATAGCACCGATCTAACTGGAAGTGACTTGTTGCTATCCAACAATCAAATAAAACCACAATATAAAACAATAATATAAAAACAATCATTATAAAAATAAAGACAACCATTATTTAAACGTTTTTTTAAAATCATTAAAAAATGAAACTTTAGAAACCACAAAGTGTAATAATACCATATAGATAGAGAGCGGTATACAATCACATATCATCAATAACAGCTGAGCAACCTTAAAATATTGCTGGTTTCCTGGGAATGCCAATTCTGAAGACCTAACCAGGTCTTGAGGGATTTCCTGAACATTAACAGGAATGGAGCTAAACTCACTTCATATGAAATACAATATTGTTTATTCAGTTGAAGATCAGGAAAACTTGAAAATACACCACACAAAAGTAAAATCAAATGGATAAAATATGAACATAACAAGCAGTCTCTATAATAAAAAAGTAACATAGGCTATTATTACTGCTAATTACCTGTGTGATTGTAAATCTAAAATATCTCAATCTATTATGTAAAAATATGTACTACCTAAAACAAGATAATTAACATGTTAAGGAACCTAAAGGCACAAATAAAAAGATATTTTCTGTGACCAGTTATTTTCAACATAGCAACACAGAATCTGGCTACTGCATAATTGATAAACAGGTTTAATATTTTCTAGAAGATG
Source organism: Pseudoxenodon macrops (assembly GCA_032467955.1). Taxonomy (NCBI): domain Eukaryota; kingdom Metazoa; phylum Chordata; class Lepidosauria; order Squamata; family Pseudoxenodontidae; genus Pseudoxenodon; species Pseudoxenodon macrops. The sequence continues at coordinate 1,717 of JANHFT010007773.1, read as the reverse complement.
GTTCACACAAAAAGCGTCTGCTCTTTCTGGAAATGTATATGCTATGGGCATAATATAAGGAGACATAATATTCAGGTAGAATTTACATGTGAAATGGTTTACATCTTGTCATCCCATGAGCAATTAAGAAATTAATTGAAATATGTATGTAAGTATTTCCACGTATTACTTGTTAATGCAGCCAAAGTGAAATGCCACTTACTTACAAACCTTATTTAAATCAAAGCAATTGATAAAATGGAATAGTATTCCATTTTTTTCTTATATTGATTTTTTAAAAATATGAAACAAAAATTACAGCCTTAAAAAGAAGAGGGTGACATTAATATCCCAAACCTACCTAAAATTGAATCCAAAGGAAGGCACAGTGAACTGCTTCATCCTAACTCTGTCATGGAATACCATTATTAAATTCACTTTTGCCACTTAAATAAATTGATTAGTGATTGATTGATTGATTGATTGATTAGTGTTACAACCATGTAAAAATATAAAACAAAAATAAGTTGGAAAAATACAGTAATAAAATATAAATGCAGTAAATACAAAGCAACATTATTCAGGTAAATACATCGCCTTTACATGATACCCTAATTTTTTTGAGTTTTTAGATCAACTGCATTAGCTATAAATTTAGCAGTTCCACTATCTGTAGTAGTTCTTCCAGTAACTAAGTTGGAAAGAACTGTATCACCATTTAAATCATGAGCAAAAGGCCATTTCTATAGTTTCCCACTTTAGAAAATGCAAAAAAAGAGCTGCTTGTCATACATCAAGGAGACTAAACAAAGAAATGTATTTAATAGTTGCATCTGCACTATGACAAAGCAACATTTAAGAAACAGTTGTCTGTTTCCATCTCTATAAATGTTTAGGTAGGCATTGATCACAGAATGGAAAAAAGTGATAAAAAGGTTGGTATCAGAAAATGGAGAAAATTATATTTTAATTGTTTCTTAAAGCAAAACCCTTTTTTTTGCCAAAAAATAAAAATGCTGTGGTAAAAGCACACCTGCTATATATTTAAAAGAATTCACAGGAACTACTTCAAATACGCAAAATGGCCACTTCACCAAGTATCGAATGCCAAACCTGAACGCACAGATGCTTTAATGACATGCATGAATTAGAGTAGAAAGCAATGTCAACTGAAAAGAAAGATATATAGGAAAAAGGAGAAGCTGAAGTAAAAGACTCTTCCTACCTGAGACAAGTGAGACTGTGTCTTTCTCCCATGAGACAACAGTGATGTAGGCCTCCACAGAGGAGGGGATAATGCACTTGAAGACCGCTACATTGCCTCTCATGGCTTTCTGGTCCTCCACACGGACTGTATATGGTTCTCGTAAAACTAAAGCAGAGAACAGGAAGGAAGCCAAGTCACACAAATAGATAAAGAATATATAAGATGCATAATTTGACCTAAGAAATCACAAAGAAAACACACATTGTGTCCACCTAAAATGAACTGAAAAGAAAAAGAAACAAAGTAAGATCCTTTTGTTTTTCCAAAGCCTTCCAGGCAAATTTGTCCAAGTCAAAAACAGAGTCATATTCCACTATAGTTCTCTTCTAATGAACCATACAATGTTAGAAACATTCAAGGTGAAGAAAAAGGGGCGTTGGTCTTACCTGATACACTCCTTCTCATGGGGTGGAGATAGCATCCAGGCATGGGAATTACCTCGTCCTCCTAGCCAATAGGACTGAGTCTTTA
>JANHFT010007771.1:42204-54285 GCA_032467955.1 Pseudoxenodon macrops | reverse complement strand
AGACAGGCAAGCGAGCTAGCCAGTAGCACGTATGCTCATGGAAGCAGCAGCGGCAAAAGCAGAGAAGATGGGACGTACGAGGGAACTCCAGCTCAGGCACACGGGCAGGGCTCCATGGCATGCTCCACTCCTGTGCGCAGAGACACAGAGAGAGAGAGAGGAGAAAAGGAGCCCGAGCCGAGCTTCCCAGCCATCGCCTGTCGCCATGGCTGCAAAGAGGCTTGAAGCTCTGCTTCCTTCCTGGAGTGGCGGGGAGAAAAGAAGGGCGAAATCCGAAAGGCAGGCGGGCCTGGCCGGGTTGTAGCCTTCCCATCTCCCCACCCAAGCAGGCTTCTAGCATGGTCCCAAGCCTCAAGCAGGGTGGGAGAAAAAGCCCAGCCTGCTGTTTCTGCAGCCGCTTGGAAAGCGGCATTGTGACAACCGCCGCCAGGCGCGAGGGTGCTGCACCAGAAGCCCTCGTGTGGCCAGTGAAGCGCGAGAACCGCTGCCGCCAGGGGCGAGGGGGTAGAGGCAGCAGGAACAGCAGGCTTTTCCTGCTTGTGTTTTGGGACACTTTCGTGGAAACCCTGCCCCTGGCTATGGGTGAAGCAGGAGGTGAGAGGAAGCACAGGTGGTGCTTTGCAGCCAGGATTCTGCTCTTGGCCTTCTTGTGGCTTATAGGTTCGGCAGGAAGGGAAGGGGAGGCAGCAGCTGGCCTGAAAAAGGAGCCAGAGCTGCGCCACCGCTGCCTTCCTCCTCCCCCCAGCACCGTGGCTGCCCAGTAGGAGGGAGCCTAAAAGCTGCGTCGCCAGTCAGGCTCCCTCCCGAGGTGGGGAGACACACTGCCAAAGCCCACCATGGCCACCAAAGAGAGGAGACCACCCCAGCTGGCCTCCCCACTTGCCCGCCCCAGGTTTTGGGAGTGCTGTCTTGGCTGCCCTTGCTCCCTTGTGTTTTGTTTTCATTTTAAAATGAGTCAGATGTGTGCCTGCTGCCAGCCGAGCTGAGCCGGGAAAGGAGCAGAAGGTGGGACAAGTGGCTGCCCAGCCAGCAAATGCTGCCCCATGCACCTGAGCCACCTCCCAGCAGTTCTCGTGCGCAGCCATGCTGCCCAAAAAAAGCTGCAGAAGGAAGAGCAAGAACTACTGGCCGACTTATGCACACATCACCCAACTCCAGGGCTTCCATTGCGCACCCTAACTTCTTTTTATCTGACTTCGCCACACTGCTGCTTCCACGAGCACACATGCACCTTGCAGCAACCATGGTTGCTGCAAGGAGAGCGAGATCTGAAAGGCAGGCAGCCTTTCGGATCTCACTCCCTTTGTGGCAACCGTGGGGCAGACAGGCAGGTGAGCGAATTGGCTAGTGGCCAGGCGCACGTGCGCTCGTGAAAGCAGCAGCAGCGGCGAAGGCGAATAAGAAGATAGGGCATGTGAGGGAAGCTGGAGAGGAGGGCAAGGTGCGCCTAAGCTGGCCTTTAGCTGTTGCCGTTCCCCCTGCAGCTGCTGCTACTTTTCTGGGGTGGGCAGACGAACTGCTGGGAGCCGGCTCAGGTGCATGGAGCAGCATTTTCTGGCTGTGCAGCCACCTGCACCTTCCCCGGCTCAGCTGGCAGCAGACCTGGTGAGGGTCAAGCGGGGGTGCCACGCAGCCTGCAGTTCACTTTGCACCTCCGCAATTTTTATCAAGCAAATTTTGAATGAGGGTGCATGCACAGTGTGGTGCGTGGGCAGGTGCTCCGCGCAGGCGGAGGCATGTTGCATTATGGGTACTGGCACGTGTGCGTGCGACAGCACACACGCGCAGCCATTTTTGGCACACAACAACAAAAAGGTTCGCCATCACTGGACTATGGCAAGATTTCTTCCATAATCTATCTCCCTTGAACTTGCTGCAGGAAATGAGGAGACAGAAAATAAATTCTTCCTTTTCATTTCTTAGCACTGAAATGAAAATTAATCATGGTGTTTGCATTTTGACAAAGATGGAAATATTTGGGGGGAGATGGAACACAGGCAGAAGCGTAGAGTGATCGGAGCAAACATTTCTAATTGCTTCATTTGGTTATGGAAATAACAGGTAGGTAGGTAGGTAGATTAGATAGATAGATAGATAGATAGATAGATAGATAGATAGATAGATAGATAGATAGATAGATAGATAGATAGATAGATCCATATAGTCACCATATAATACAAAAAGTATATACATTTCACCACCTTAGTTCTTTTCTTGAACCTGTTAAAAATTTTTTTTTCCAAAATAGGAATCAAGATTGACCTTTTTAAACAGGTTCCCCCATCACATAGTGTGTTCTTTCTTCTTTATGTTTGTAGCAGTTGAATAGACTTATCAGTACCGACTGGCTGTGTTTTATATGAGGAGAATCACACTCTAATGCAACAATAACTATAGCATCTGATCTTACAGTCCACTCCACCCTTCCAATTATTATATTGTTCCTTTTCAAGATACTATTCCTTAAACTGGAAGCAAAGTAAGACAATCAGCAAATTAGCTGCTGAATCCACAAGTCTTATCCGAATGTGCATTATGATATTATGACCCAGTTGCTGCTCTTACAAAAGGAATGTTTGAATCAGAATGCATAGTTTGGCATTTTCCCACTTTTGCACAGGCCTATGGAGATGGCCTAAGACAACACAAAGGCAGGACCATGGACTGAATGCAGTAAGATGGGAAAGACTGAATCTCTACAATTCCCTGGGATATATAACAGGTGGAGAAGGGATGAAACAGTTTGATCTAATCAGTAGGAATTTCCAGATTTGGCAACTTTTAAGACTTGTGGACTTCAACTCCCAGAATTCCCCAGCCAGCATAAATGAAGTCCTGCAGGACTTAAAGTTGCCAAGTTTGGAGAAATCTGAACTAGTGGTTAAGGTACCAAGCTAGAAACCAGAACCCTGAGAGTTTTAGACCCATCTTAGCCATGAAAGCCAGATGGGCAAGTCACTCTCTCGCAGTTCAACCCATCTTGCAGGGTTATTGATGTGAGTAAAATAGGAACAGGAAGAAGTATTAGGTATGTCCTCACACCACCCACCTATTTATTTAAAAAAATAATAGAAGCTGGATATACATAAATAAAAGCATAAATAAAAACAAAACAAGCAGACCTCCTGTTACTATAGTTTATATCAATACTTTCCCTGTGGAGTTTGTTTTCTAATTTGGGCTACCTTGTAGGGTTAACACCTTGTTCCTCTGCAGAGGTTCATGCCAGTAAAAGCTGTGTGCTGGGCCAATGCTGTGATTTAAAAAAAAATCTTTCCTCACATATCTTTTGACAGCACAGCCTGTTTGTGTTTTTAATTCCAGCAATTGCCACAGCGTGTTAACAAATTGCCTGTGCAGCCTTCAGATAGTATCATTGTAAAAACAAGCTTTAAAATAAAATAAATTCAGCATACAGCAAACAGCCTTCGTGTAACCAGTACATCCTGAGGCATAAGCTATTTCAGCCAAGCTACTTTGTTATTGTTTAAACTATATAACCTTTTCGCTTGAAAAGAAATATATATCAGCTCTTACAGCGAACGATATAAAAAACAAACCCAGCAATTTTGGGAAATGTGTCAGCATGGCTTCTGTTGCAGCTAGTTCCGTTTTGGCTTAACCAAAATAGCTCTTAATGCATGAAGAAATGTAACTAGTGATATTAAAGACTAATTTCCTTATTGATTTTGTCATCTAGGTTACGTGATCATGACTAGGCTGGTTCCTTAGCAACAGCACTGAATTTGAAGAGGAAGCTTTGAGTTTTGCTTTGGATTTAGAGAGTAGAAACCACTTGAGATACTCAAAACCTAGACGTATGGGCAGGAATCCCACAAAAAAGCAGGTTAATGGATGAAAACACAATTGTGTCTCTCACAATTGTTGATTTGCCTTTTGATAAATACTCAGAAATGAGAGTTTTACAATTGTGTTAATGACAGAATTCTTTCTTTGAAAAGAATTGGTATTTAGGTGGGACAAGTAAAGGAAGACATTCTTTCCTCACGTATCATTTGAAGTATAAATGGTAGATATCACTACACATTATACAAAAATTATAGACAAATTTTGCTTAGTTTATAAATATCACTTGAAACTATAGAAACATACTTTCTAGTTTTTCCCATTTCCAACTATATGAACTACTGACAGATTGTTTTTACTGTTATCTTCACAAACAGTAAAAACATTTCTCGTGCAATAATATATTTGTCAGGAAATTCACTTGTTTTCTTATTTCATCTATATGGCAGTTTATCCTTAGAATTTGGAGACTGGATTTCCCCGACAAATTACAAAACATAGCATTTTCATATTTAAATATTTTAAATTAAACTCTTATTGATAAGAATAAGTTACATTTAGAAACAATGGTTTCCAAAATTATTTGATGACACACCCATGAATGATAATTATTGCCCAAATATTTATTTATTTATTCTTTTACTACTGGAGAAAGAAATGATTATAGTCTAGTTAATTCTCTCTTTACTTGGAAGAAAATTTATGTTGAAAGCACAGTTTTAGTAATAGCTCCAACACAGTATTCCTTCCCTTCATCTGCATATAATTTACTCTACATCTATTATTGGGTGAGAAAAAGTCAAGTAAGGGAGATTTTGACAGTAATATGGAACATGAAGCAGTGACAATGTGTAAAAATGGAAATATACCAGTATGTCAATTCCAACAATGGAAACATGGATGGAAAAAGTGATAATGGTAGAAGAGATGGAAAAATTAACTGTTTTAATGCGAGAAATGAATGTATACTTAGTTTTGTTTCTATTTGGAAAAAAATGAAATTATGATTTCGGGTTTGGTTGATTAGATTAGTTTGCTGTTATAGAAGTGACTTATATTTATTAAATATATAAAAGTAAAACATTGACTCTGTAATTCTATTTTATATTTTACTGCACTGAAAAAAAGTTGGAAGTCAATCCTTTGTTTCTCTTTCCTCTTTATCCCACGCCTTTATTCCCCTTTTTTACTTCCCCATTTCCTTATAATCTTTATTTTCATTTGTATTTTATTTTATGATAATCTCAATCAAAATGTGCAGAAAAAGTAATATGGAACCCGAACTAAACATAGCTCTGATTGAGTCATACAGACAATATATAGTGTTTCTACATTAGCATCAGAAACTATGATCTCCACTGGCCAGCAATTCAGGCTGAGGAGACAGCTGGCAAGAAAATCACCAGGCCTACCCATTAGGTAACTAAAGAGTCTAAAATGGGAAAATATAAAATCAATACGTTTTAAAAGGCCACATTTTTATGACATAGACTCATTTATCCAGATATCTATGCTCCTACGTGAGATTGTACATTGTTTATTTTATTTTAGGTGACTCTGATGTTATGAAAAACCATTTAATCAACGGGAAAATCATTGCTGGTTTTCTTCTACAATTCAATCTTGAACAAGATTGCTTAGTACAAAATCTCATTTTTCTTTTATAACTAACTCCCATTGCAGTCAACGGTCCTTATATTTAAGCAGAAATTGTGCTGTCGTACAAAATCAAAATACCAGGAAAAGCAAAGCAAAACAAAAACAAATATATAATGAAAATGACACCTTTTCTTTTTATACTAATATCAACCAAGATTTCCTCATTATTTATAATAAATGCAAAAAAATTCTTCTTACATTGAATCAGATAATACTAATCCTATGCTGCATGCTCACTATTCTTCATATGATGTTACATTTTTAATGTTTTTAATTTCTTATCCTCACCTTATGCCTACCATTGTTATCCAGAATTTAATTAATAATTATCACCTGTTTCTTCTCTTTTATTCCACCCTCAATGTTCTTCTAGGACTTCTCCCTTGGATTAGATTTCTTGATTGCAATTTAACAAGGGAAATTACAAATTGGCTTATACTAGTGTCCTGTAAATAATAAACGGGGCTCTCAAATGTTTGACTTGTGATAAAATAAGAAAAATAGTAGCCACATAACTGCAATAACTGGAAAACAAATTCTACAATCTAATTCAAAGAAGTCACACACACACAAATTACCTCACCCAAAGAAGTCACACAAAAAATGTTTACTTCACCTAATGTTTGGACCAAAATACATTTTGTTCCAAGTGTATTATTCAGACAGCTTTATTTCCTATGAAAATATCCTACATTTATGATATAGAAAATACTGAAGTATATTTGATGGCTGATGTTTTATTAGCTGCATTCAGGTCTTTGTGTAAAGACTGGTAGGATATGAAGGCACCTATTCAAAACCTATACTCAATGCACTTGTAATCCTTATAGACTGTACTGTTCCCCACATGTTTAGCATCAATATTTATCTTGTTTATAGCAGTCAGAGATGGGAGATGAGGATAGAACATATGTGTGTCTATGTCTCGCCATCCCAGTTTATTTCTATTATTTTATAAAATAAATGCTAGTGGAGATCTATTAAACAGCAGCAATAGCAATAACACTTAAATTTATATACTGACCCACAGTACTTTATAGCAATATGGGCCAGTTTTACAATGTCAGCATATTGCCCGCAGCCGTCTGGATTCTCATTTTACTGACCTCAGAAGGAGGGAAGGCTAAGTCAATCTTGAGCCCCATCAGGATCGAACTCCAGACTATGAGCAGAGTTAGCTTGTAATACTGCACTCTAACCATTGCGCCACCAGTAGATTCTGCGATCTCCGTTCTTCAGCCAACACAGGAAGATTTACCTTCCACAGGAAGATGCAACATCTGCCAAAGCAGCCTTAAAACTGATTTCTCTGAAAGAAAAGGGCTACAGATCCAAACCTCAAAAATTGAGGAAACCATATTGTAGCAAAGAGATGAAGTTTTCTGACTGTAGTGATTAAAAAATCAGATGCACAACAAATAAACAGTGCTGCCCAATTTTTTTTAGTAGAATAATCAGGTAGCCTGAAGTAAGGCTCTATTATAGCAAAGAAACAGCTGGCAATTGCTGGAATATAGCTTAGTGAAGCTCAAAGACATCCAGAGGGTATAGTAAAAAAGCAAATCAAGATGGTGACTGCAATGGTACTATTCCCGTATGTGGTGCTCTCAATGTACCTACAAACAGGTGGACCTTTCATTGTACCATTCTGACTACCATCTCGATCTTTTAATTACACCCTTTGAACAACCTGGATGAGATCTTTCCCTCATGAGATGAATAATATTTGCTGGCTACCATTGAGCTCACATTCTTTTCAATATATAATTCTGATAACATTGAAGTGGATTGTGGCAAAGAGACGAGTAATAGCCAAAGAGATTCTAAATCCACTTGGGGAGGGATCCTTCCATCCTTGATTCCACTAAACCTGAAGTCTTTGCACAACTCATGATTTCTACTTCAACAGATCACTGACTGGAATAAAGTATCCAGTAAATAAATCTGAAGTCCTATTTGTATTAATGGTCACCCTGTTGTGCCAACTCATACAGCCAGTATAATTCAAGTGGATTTAAGCTAATAGAACTGACATAATTCGATAAAACACGACGCTTGAGATGCATGCAGTCTCAGAGGCTCACACTATGTGCTGTACAACAATGCTTGACTTCCCACCAAAAGCTGAATGACATAGGACCACAATATGAATCTTGCTGGGTCAAATCAAATTGCTCTCTGTCAAATTGGGACTAACCAAAAATATCCAGAAAGCTTATAGGTAAGTCATACATGGAAGAGGTCTCTTTAATTATTACTGCTAGTAATTGAAGATCTACAAGTTTTATTTTGGAGAATATACAGGTAGTCCTTGACTTACAACCACAAGTATCTCCCAAATTTCTATTGCTAAGCAAAACAGTTGTTAAATGCGTTTTACTCCATTTTACGTTTCTATCAGAGTATGCACAGTGTGACTATTTTGAGACAATCCAGGAGCAAAATACAGTAAACAGAGGTTTGTCTTTTAAACATTGGTTTATCTACAAGGAATATATACATACACATACTAGGCAAAGTCAGGCAATCAATCATCAACTACAGCACGGAAGCAAACACAAAGAGAGAGATACGCCCTTACAGGGCCTCTCTTATATTACAGCCTCTTAAAACGGTAGCAGTCAAATAACCCTGCTGACTCATTGCTACCATTGCATCAGCGTTACAGTATTACAACATTACAGCAGCTGGTCAGCTACAGTTGTTACAGTTGCCACAGTTGTTAAGTGAATCAGTGCAGTTATTCAGTTAGTACTATAGTTGTTAAGTAAATCTGACTTCCCCATTGACATTGCTTGTCAGAAGGTCGCAAATGGCAATCACATGACCAGAGACAGTGTAATTGTCATATAAGTCAGTACCAAGCATCTGAATTTTGATCACATGACTATGGGGATGCTGCAATGGTCATAAGTATGAAAAATGGTCATAAGTCACTTTTTGAAGTGTTGTAACAAATGTTTGAATGGTCACTAAATGAATGGTTATAAATTGAGGACTACCTATATATATAGCACCAAGCCATTAACAGTCCTGTCTTTCATGAACTGGATTAGTCTCCTTTTAAATTCACCTAATTCAGTAAATTATATCTTGCTTCCTGAAAGAGCAGCAGCTATAAAGGAAATAATCTGGAGTGGAATTTGAGAATGTTTGGGGTTTAGGAAATCCACAAGGATTGAATTTGAGCTCTCAATAACTTTGTGAGAAAAGTTTGAATAATCTGGAGTCTCGGAGAATTTTGCCAATTTCATCAATGTAATATAATTTCTAAAATCAAAAGCCACTGTTCCAATCATATTTCCTCTGTAGAAAAATAAGTCCCCCTTTTCTTTCTCTGGACTTTCTATAGGTGGGGAAAGGCTGGTTTTGGGGGAAGTTTCCTAAATACCGTCACTGAGAAGAGGCACTGTAGTGCATATAAAAGCCAGAAAGAGATTGGCATAACCAAAACTCAAATCCCTGTCACAATGGGGTCAGAGTGGACCTCTATTTCTTAAATGTGTTGACTATATTTTTTAAGAACTGAAATAAAATTCCTATCATACATATTTTCAATTTTGGGGGGAAAACCTTTTTGAATTCTGAATTTCAGCTAACTATTTGTGTTGTTTCAATCTGAAATGTTCTTTCAGAACTACTTTGAAAAGCTTGATTGTACATTTTAAGGCAATAAGAGCACCTTAAAAAAAAGTACAAATATTAATGCAGTAGTTTTCCAAGTTGGGAGAGTGAAATCAAAAGATTATAAATTTGAACCGGTGCCAATTCAGGCTTGCTTGAGGTATTTCCGGCTCATCTCCCAAATCCATTTCCACACCGTGTGGACATTCCTTGCATCTTAAACATTAATGTTACCCTAAAAGCCATTTAGAGAAAGTTGCTGAAGCACTAAGCCAACTAGTTACCGCCAGTTCCAAATTAGTGGAAGATTTAATAGAGATCTTTCAGTGACTAAAACATTCTTTTCATACAGATTAAGTGAATCCTTTCTCCAACTAACCCATTTCCCCCCCATGGTCTTAAACATTAAATATAAAATTTGATTTGAATGGTTTTTTTGTGCCCAGAGGAACTGTCCCTTTAAATATCATTCTAGCTAACTAATGCCCAAGGCTGAAGTCCTAATGCAGTTTCCTGTGAGTAAAATTCCACTGATTTCTGAGGGGGGGAACAAAAACAAAACTACCCCATTTGATGTAATCTCAATGAAAAAAGGCATCCATTTGGAGTGTAGCTAATAATTCCCACCTACTTGAAAATTGGTACAGTGCACGTTACAACTGTTAAAAACGACTAAAGAGAAAAATTGGAACACATTAGAATTTTTTTTTAAATTCTATAAAGCAACACATTTCTTATTTTAATTAGTAGATTAAACAACCAAATTTTAGTTATTAAAGCTTTAATTATACATTTATTAATATGTAGATTTAATATTACAAGTGAACATTTTCTTCTCGGAAATTAAGGAGTGAAAATATAAAATAAATAACCCTCCCTGTTATGTCGGATATTGAACTCTGGTGCCGCAGTGGTTAGAATGCAGCATTGCAGGCTAATTCTGCCCAAAGCCAGGAGTTCAATCTTCATACTGTTGGGGCAGTGTGCAAATAATGTTTCTACATTGCAAACCACCCAGAGAGTGTTTTAAAGCACTATGGAGTGATATATAAGCATAAATGCTACTGCTAATTGCTATTTAGTACCTTGTCATAAAATATTATCAATGTAAAGCTGAAATGTTATTTTTTTCTGACTTTCATTACATTATTACACATGTGTACCCTTTGTTCAAATGGTTGAGTTTCTTGTGTTTTACTTGGTTGTCATTTGGGATTATTATAGCTCAGATGTTCAAGTCAATGAGAAATACTTCAACAGGAAAATCTCTTCTTTGCTATGACAAGGTCAAAAAAGGCTGGGTATTTTCAGGTGCAAAAATCAGGATCACATAGTAAGTTCCAGTTAAGATTAATGGTTTGCTCATGCTAATACATAAGAATCTAGTCAACTAATGGTTAGCATTAAATTGGCGCTAGATAAAGAATCAATAGAATTCAAGAGGGGTTGGACTTAGAACATTTATGGGAACATAATAACTCTGGGCTGTTGACTCATTTGACTCCACCCTCAGGCTCTGTCTGCTCATCTTCTACAGATATAACAAAACACCATAGAATTATTGTGATACAGTCCCACCTGCTGTTTCTTCATGCACTGTAATAGTGCACCTTACAGCACAGCAGTTTTTGTTTGCTTGTTTGTCTGTTAGTTAGTTAAATGCCTAGCTTAATGAAAAGAAGGACTAGGGGAGACATGATAGCAGTGTTCCAATATGTCAGGGGTTGCCACAAAGAAGAGGGAGTCAAGCTATTCTCCAAAGCACCTGAGGGCAGGACAAGAAGCAATGTATGGAAACTAATCAAGGAGAGAAGCAACTTAGAAGTAAGGAGAAAATTCCTGACAGTTAGAACAATTAATCAGAGGAACAACTTGCCTCCAGAAGTTGTGAATGCTCCAACACTGGAAGTTTTAAAGAAGATGTTGGGTAGCCATTTGTCTGAAGTGGTGTAGGGGGTTGGCTAGAAGACCTTCAAGGTCCTTTCCAACTCTTATTCTACTCTACTCTACTCTACTCTATTCCAAATCCCTCTGTTGACCATCTATTATATTTAGCACATAGAAAGTCCACAAACACTTTAAAGTCTCTTATAAAGCTGTCTAGGTATTCATTTTGTGCACTGCTTGTAACAAGGACCACATTAATATAGATCTATTCTAAAAGTCCCTTTATTGAAATTAGACCTGTCTTTGCAGAACTAAGAACAGACATCATTCGTTTTTGGTTGGCCGTATCTCATCTAGAATTTGGTGCTCAGTTCAGGGAACAAGAGTTTTGGAAGGACAATGCTAAATTGGAACAAGTCCAAAGCAGAACAAACAAGCTAAGGAACTTTGGTGGGGAAAAAAACTCACAAGGAACAGTTGGAGGCAATGGGCACATTTAAGTTTAAAGAAGAATAGACTTTCCGAAGATTTTATATCTGTCTCCAAGTATCTGAAGAAGTGTTATGTAGAAGTTGGGGAAAATGTCCATAGTTGTTTCAGAAAATGGAATAACAAACAATGGTTTAAAAAAACAAGGACGTAGATTTCAGTTGGACATGAGATATTATGTTATAGTAATTTTGCTATTCAGCAGTGAAACAAATTTTCTCTCTAAATAAGGATTTTTTTTTGACTGAAGAGGATGGTAATATCTGTGTGTGCTGTAATAATGGATAATGGATGTAGGCAGAGGATGAGCTAGATGATCATTGAGGTATTTTTCCAAACTAGTGCTATCATTCAATGAATCTTTTTCAGGGGGAAAAACTGCATAATTTCAAAACCTCTTCAGTTCATTTTTCTCAGTTTTCAAAGGAAACATTCCTGCAAAAAATGAGTGTTGAGCGAATGCAAAAAGTTTTTCTTTACATTGCAAGGGGTTCCCTTGCAAAGCCTGGCCGAAAGAGCAGCCGAAAAAATCCAAACGCTGCTAAGGTGAGCCTCTCGCATCCAAGCCCCGCCCCGGCCAAACGCTGCTAAAGTTCGGGCAGAATTTGGTGGTGA
>JANHFT010007771.1:24572-39322 GCA_032467955.1 Pseudoxenodon macrops | reverse complement strand
TGTACACTGAGAGCACATGCACCAAAGACAAATTCCTTATGTGTCCAATCACACTTGGCCAATAAAGAATTCTATTCAATTCTATTCTATGTATGAGGAGACATCTCCAAGGCAATATGGCAGAATAGTCTTGTCTTGTTCTAGGATTAGAGATTTGGCCCTGGATAATGCCAGTAGAACGATCTTGTATATTACCAACGCTTTTAACTAATTGAACAGTCTTGCTTAATTGCCAGTCTTTACAACTGAAGACTAACCTCAAGCTATTTTCTTCCTCCTAAAATGATTTTGGCAGGAAAAGGGTTCGAAGAAGAACATTCAAAGCTCCTCTTAGATAAGGAACCTCTGCAAGAATTAAGGAAGGAATGCACTGCCAAGAGGTAAAAAGCACTCTTAAAACCGGTTGGAAGGGGAGGGCAGGGAGGTTTGCGTATAATTCGCTTGTTCATAGACTAATAACGGACATATATCATTAAAGGAAAACCAAACTTGATTGTTCTTTGGAAGGACAGATACTGAAGGTGAAACTCAAATACTTTGGCCACTAAATGGGAAGCGGACTCCTTGGAAAAGGTTCTGCTGTTGGGAAAGAGGGAAGGGAAAAGGAAGAAGGGGAGGGGCAGAGAGGGGAGGACGGTTAGAAAGATGAAGTTAGTTAGATAAGCTTATTAGACCCTGTGAGAATTACACTTTAGAGATTAACAAAGCTGGAAGGGACCTTGTAGGCCATCTAGTCCAACCCCCTGCCCAAGGAAGAGACCCTAAGACCATCTCTGACAGATGACAGTCCAGTCTCTTCTTGAAAGCCTCCATGGATGAAGCTCCCAATTAATTAGGTGTCCGTCAGTTTGCTGAACACCTAATTCCCACAGCTGACAAAATTCAATGACTACCAAGGATTTTTTCGTCTAGTATTATTATTTATCCCTTTTTATTTTTGACCTTATTATTGACGTTTACTTTACTGTTTTTGACTTTTTATTTTCTACTTTTATTTCCCCTTTTAATTGGCTATACACTTTAGTATTATTATTGAAGATTTAACTTCAATTCGATTCCCAGTCTGAGACTGGGAAAAACAGTCCTAACCAACGACCGAAGAGCTATTAAGACAGCGTCATCAGGATTTCCATGTATCTAGGCAGCCTTTTGGGGATTCCTCCTATGACTATTGGTACAACCACTGGTTTCTTCCAACCACCTTTGCTCAGCTTCAATTTGCAAATTGCGATATCATTATTATTTTTTAGCTGTTTCTCCTCAATTTGTGCATCCCCTGGTATTGCAATACCAATGAACCAGACTTTTTCTTTTCTTTTACACAATAGTGATGTTGTTGTTGTTATTACATTCCGTTGTTTTGCAACCACACTGAATGTTTCTGTACCGGAGACAAATCCCTTGTGTGTGTCTAATCATACTTGGCCAAATAAATGAAGTAAATAGATACTGTAGTGTCATTGATGCAGTGGAAGTGGGTTTGGGTAGAATCGGAGATAGTGAAGGACGGGGGGCCCTGGTGTGCTGTGGTCCTTGGGGGGGTCACGGGGAGTTGGGCATGACTTAGCAACTGAAAACAAAGGTTTACATTTTCTCTGTTCAGTTTTGACATTCCTGCTGATGCTCTTTGGCCTGCAGCTGCTCTTTCCTTTTTTTCTTTTCTTTTTACTCATAATAATGGCATTGGGTCCAATTTGGTCATCAAAAGCCATCTCAACAACACATCATTTCCTTCCATTTCAGCATATAAGACCAATATATCTTTTTCCCTGTTTATAATCTGATATATTCTCCATTATCATGAGGCCCATGAAGTTCTAAGCTTTTCCATACATGGAAATTAACCTAAAATTATAAATCCTGAGTTCCACACTATCAATCCCAAAATTGCCAGCTCCTGATTAAGGGAGGCTATTCAGAAACTGGATGGCTGGTAAGGCAAATAAATGCTCAACTGGTTTGGTTTCCCAACACCTAGTACATATGCTCCAAAAGAAAAGATGGGGTATCTTCAAAATGGAAGAAACATTTGAAGTATAATTATGTTCTCTTTCGTTCGTCAACACAAGAATTATACTCTCTACAGCAGGGGTGTCAAACTCAAGGCCCGTGGGTAGGATCCAGCCCTCAGGTTACTTAAATCCGGTCCACAGGGTCGGCCTGGAAATATTAAAGGACCGGCCCGCCTTGCCTCTGCTGGCCAAAACAGGCTACATGCGACATCCCCAGAGGTGGGTTCCTACCAGTTCGGACCGGTTCTACTGTGAGTAGGTAGTAGGCTACTGCTGACGTCACGGAGCCGGTTTTGTTGCTCCGTGGGCGCCGACATCTTTTTTGGGGATTAAAAAAAAAAGAAATTTGGGATTTCCCCCCTTCTGCACATGCACAGAAACCGAGTTTCCGGCACTGCGCATGCATCGCCATCCTGTTTTCGGCCTTTTTTTTTTTTAAGTTATATTTTTTTAGGATTTTTTTTCTTCTGCTCCTGCGCAGAAGCCGAATTTCCAGGAATGGGCATGCGTCGCCATCTTATTTTCAGGCTTTAAAAAAAAATTGGGGCTTTTTTTTACTGCGCATGTGCGCGCGCACAGGGTGTGCGCGCACGCGTGCAAGGCGT
Organism: Pseudoxenodon macrops; assembly: GCA_032467955.1. Classification (NCBI taxonomy): domain Eukaryota; kingdom Metazoa; phylum Chordata; class Lepidosauria; order Squamata; family Pseudoxenodontidae; genus Pseudoxenodon; species Pseudoxenodon macrops. The sequence continues at coordinate 36,705 of JANHFT010007771.1, read as the reverse complement.
GCCCACACAGCGTAGGAGGCAGCGAACCACCGGCAAGGTAAGTTTAGAACTCACCCCTGGACACCCCACACACACCGCAGCCCGTTTTTGGGCCCCCCGGCCTCCTTCAGCAATCTGCTGGCCAAAACCGGGCCATGCGGAGGCCTCGCGAGTGCCCATTTTGGCTGGCAGAGTGCTGCAGGAGTTATCCATCCAGTCTCCCCCCATGCTCCTCCCACACTGGCCCACAGAGGAGAACTACAATGCTGATCTAGCCCTCGAAGAAATCCAGTTTGACACCCCTGCTCTACAACCTGAAGGAGACCTTGTATTAGCCTAGCACAGTGATGGCGAACCTTTTTCCCCTTGCGTGCCAAAAATGGTGTCGCGCGCACCAACACGCAAACCCCCAATGCATGCTGCACTGCGCATGCGTGCGCCCCCCCATTTGGGCTGTTTTTTGCCCTCCAGAGGGTTCAGAAGGCTTCTGAAGTGACTCCTATTTGCCTGCTGGGCCATTTTAAACCCTCCGGAGCCTTGAGGGAAGCATCCTGAAGGTTCCGGAGGGTAAAAAATGACCCAACACGCAAACCGGAAGTGACTCTGATTTGCCTGCTGGGCCGTTTTAAACCCTCCGGGGGCTTCAGGGAAGCCTCCTGAAGCCTCCAGAGGATGAAAAGTCACTTCCGGTTTGCCCGTTGGGTCGTTTTTTTACAGGGCAGTGCTTTGCATGCCCTCAGAAATGACTCCACGTGCCACCTGTGGCACACGTGCCATAGGTTCGCCATCACGAGCCTAGCATGTACTAAAAGCATCTGGAAAGGGGTATAGAAAAAAACACCAGTGTGGGCTAAATTTTGAGAAATAGCCAGCAGGCAAAATAAAACATAGCTACTGAGAACAACTTTAGATCATCCACAAACATTATGAAGCCATCTATCCATTACATGCATCTCTTCCCTCCATCACACATTAAAACTAATTTACCGCAAACATTTTGTCTTTCTTCATGACGCTTTGGTTAGTGATAGTCTTTCCTTTATAACTATAAATGAGCACTGAGTCTCTTCCTAGCCAACTTCACCTACTCCCCCCCCCCAAAAAAAATCACTCTTCCGAAAGCACTGCTAATAATATTTCCCAGAACAGGGGTGTGTGCAGAGAAGGTAGAATCATTCAGTCTTGATCGGAATTGCCAAGATACTTAAGCATCTTAAAAGAATTCATGCTTCGATTCTCTGTCCTGGAGTTTTAAGAGAATGTACTACTGAAAGTATGTTAAGCGCAGTCTTGTATTCAACCGAAGAACAAAATGAACCTTTATGAAGGACCAGGTACTATACATGTCACCAAGCTGCACTCGCTTTCTGGTTTTACAATGAAAAGCTACTGATTACTTTGTAAGACTGATTCAACTATTGTCTTTTAATGCAGGCATTATGCAGCTCTCTTATAGGTCGCTGAATCAATTTTAAAAGTAAACTCTTAAATCAAGAAGTTATAATTATATAATCTCTGCCACCTACTGAGATTCAAACTCCATATGGTATTTGGAAAGCATGTGTGTTATTTTAAGGGGAGGGGGAGAAACATTCTTAATAGAGCAAAGTGTTTTATACTATTAAAGTAGCTTAACTTCTGTGCAAGTATGAAAAATGTGTTACCGGTTTAAGAACTGTATTCACTTAAATGAGATGACTCTTAAAGCAGCCACTCCTTTTTAAAAAATCTCAGAGGGAAGCATGACCAAAAGTCGTAGGTATTGGAGCTTGTTCAGAATCTAAAGCACTGCTTTCAAATTATTTTGGTCCTTACCCCCATTACTTTCCATGCATAACAACTGAAGGGTCTAGAGCAGGAGTATCAAACTCAAGGCCCACGGGCCAAATCCAGCTTGTGAGATGCTTAGATCTGACCCGCAGGGCCACCCTGGAAACAGCTAAAGACCAGCCCGCAGTGCCTCTGCCAGTGAAAACGGAGCTTGGGAGGGTTGCAGGAGGCCGTCGCAGCCTCCCGAGCTTCGGTTTCACTGGCAGAGTGCTCGGACTACCACAGGCGCCCCCAACATGAGTGATGTTGAGCTGGCCACACTCACCCTGGCCACGCTCATCTTGGCCACACCCACCTGGCCCCCAAGGTCAAACACAACCCTGATGTGGCTCTCAATGAAATCGAGTTTCATTGATATCCCTGGTCTAGAGTTCTTGCCTTCTACATATAGATGTCCCTTATAGCCTAAGGAATACAGGAATGCAGATTGCAAAACACAGCTTGTATCTAAATCTCTCTGCTACAGAACTGGCTCATCTATTCCTATAAAAGATTGGCAGTTTTTTTTAAAAATCTATAAATAGAACCCTCCATTTGTTTAAAACTTATAAGTGCAACTGACTAGCGCAGAACTACTAAAACTTTAATTTTGCTGCTAAAAACAGTAGGTGGTAATTTAAAAAGAAAAATCCAAGACCTTTAGGTTTTAGTAATCTGATAGAAAATGGAAACAGCTGCCATGTTTTGCTGGTAGATATAAAATTAACATTCTTGCAATAGAAATTTCCCATATTTCATATTCAGAAATCACGAACACATTAAGTATTTTTATACTTTAGATGTCATGGAGAATGGACATTCTGATTCATTGTACAGCATCCTATTTGTCTGAAAGAGGCAGCTGTTGTATATTTACTTATTAGTACTTGAAAGAATATATTGTTACTGCTTTGCTCCATGAAATTATAGAATTATTATCATTCTGTCTGTTCAGTTTTAAAAACTGGTATAAATAATGGAATGAAAAATGAACACCATCTCACAGCAATCCACAGCAATTTAGATAGCTGTCAAAAATAGGAAAAGAGAGAGATTTCTTGGAGTAACTGATTCAACAGCTTATAAATTCTATATTGCTTCTGAATCTCCCTCTGTCCGGGCCAAAAGCTGAATGTTCATCCTCACTGAATCACAACTTCAAAACATCTTCAAATCCTTAATTGGTGTCTTATAGGTTTGCAGACAACACCACACGTATTCAAACCTCCATGTGTAATCTCTATAACAACCGCTGAAAAACCTTCTCGGCTGAAATGAGGTTGTGCAATTTCTGAAACTCAGGAAGACTAAATTGGCTGAATTATATTTTAAACTTGTAATGTTTTCCCTCAATTAAAAAATAATAATAATTTACAAAGACAAAATCAAACATGCCAGAGAACAAACTAGTTATAAACTAATTGCATAATACAAAGGTTTCCAAATTGTTAGACAACTATATGTTTACTAACAATAATCACTGCAGTAAATTCGATGACTCTCTTTTAAGCTAAGAGAAGGAAAGAACTCACCTATTCTGAACTGCCATAAGCATGTGTTACTCAAAAACTAAGCTGCTGGACCATATAGAAGAGGGGTCTATATGTGTCAAGTGTCAAACTTGTGACGCCATGTTGTTGTCACGTGATGTAGTGACTTTTCCCCCCTTCGCTAAAATGGGTGTGGGGTGGCCAGCGCGGGATGCACCTAGTCCACGGGCCGTGAGTTTGACACTCCTGATATAGAAGGAAACTGCAAAAGGTTATAAGAGACTGTTCAATTTCTTCCAACAAGCAGAAGCAGAATCTGTCCTGTATAGGGATGTCATTGAATCACGCAGAGAGGATGCAAAAAAGTTACAGCATATGAGATTAACTGTTCTATGAGACAAGTAGAGAATATTTGCTACATATTTAGAACAGGTTCCCAAATAGGCTTGTTACTGTCAGGTGCAAGGAACCAGAAAAATACTGTGAGCAGGCTGTGGGAATTAGAAGAGGAGGATGGCAAAAAGCAGTCTTGAAACAATAAAGGAATAAGATGAAATAAAATATATGCATATGTCTAAAAGTTTAATTTAAAATGTGAAGATGAAGAATGTGCTGATATATATGTGAATGTCTGTTTAAGAAATAATTTTTAAAAATTCAAAAAAGAAAAATACTGTGAGCTGATCGGAACTGCTTCTTTATTGTTGCTCGCCTATTTGCAAGAATTTTGCCAGAATAACTACATTATCTGGGACACAGCCAGATAAAGGGGGGATAAATACTAGAGGGAAATCTGACCTTTGTAACTTCCTTCCCTGCAAGGACTCCAAATTGTATCAGTCTCTTCACTCAAAGGTGGGTTCTGAATCTGTTTACTGCCGGTTCGCTCAGGGTCGCGCCTCAAGCGTGCATGCAAAGCGCATGAGTGCGCAGCAATCAAAAAATAGTTTCTGCGCATGCACAGAAGCAAAATCCAAGATGGTGGCATCCACGGAGACACTGACAGAACTGGCTCTGTGACATCATCGCAGATTTACTACCAGTTCTATAGAACTGAATACAACCTGTAGGAACCCACCTCTGTCTTCACTCCTTCCTCCACTCTTCCTGGTGATTCCACCAAAGTTATACACAGAGGTGACCCTTGATTAAGGTTGTTCTAGATATCCACTTCAATACATATGAATTTAAATTTCCAAAATCCTGGATCTATATTCCAGGTAATACTAACATTTTTTGTATATTTAAGGTACATTTCAACCGTGGAACCCAAGACTTTAAAACGATTAAAAGTAACATGTCTATTATTAATTGGCACAAAACCAGGAATGAATGACTGGTTAAATGCCATTCTTCAATAACCTGGACTCTGAAATTAGGTGTTGTCAGAAAAATATCAATGACAGGTTTTGAAGCTGCTTTCAGAAGTTGTTTGAAGTCATTAGAAAATGACTTACTAATTTATTAACCTCTTGGCTTCTGTCACAAGAAAAAAGAATATATATGAATAAAGAAAAAGCACATAATGCATTATTCTCTCTAAGTTTTAGATTTAGTGTCAAATATTCATTTGTAATACTACCTTTACTATTACAGTTATTATTATTAACAATGCATTTATTCCTAGGGATAGAGCTTGATTTGCATTTCATGGCTGTTATCAAACCAGCACTTCATGACACAATTGAAATACAATTGTCATTCATTATTCACAACTTTCCAATCCTGGCATGCCACTTTCTGAAAAGATAATATAAAAAGATGCCTATGGGAAACGCACATACTTCAATGTAGGCAGTGATGGAAATGCCTGAAAACATGTATTAGGGAAAACCATTTTAAAAAAATGCATACATTAGGATATCACAATGTCTAAAGTCTAATAGACTAAGAGGAATACAGAATGAATATGTACAAATATCCACATAAAGTAGATATACAACAATCTATTTTGTGACTACTGCTTTAACTTTCTTCCTACTTAAACAGGTGATTAGAATTAACACAGATCGATAAAGCCTGCAACACTGGATACCAACACTGATGGCAAGATTTTACAGAGAATCAATTAAAGAAATAAAGGTAATTCAAATGATGAAGGACAACCCATTTGCTTAAGGAAAGGGTGATTGGAAGAACAACAAGCAACTGACAAAGAGAAGTGCATTATGAATCAGCCCATAATTAACAGAATTTCTGGCCAATACTTGAATGCTCCTAGAAAGCATATATAAGTAAGTGCGCTGAATTTTCAATATAGGAACCATTCAGCTTCTGTCTATATACATTATCTTAGATGAAATCAAGTGGAGATACAAGCTTGCTTATGGCTTCACAACTAACCCTCCTTCCTAGATATCAGAGACTGAAAAGAGGCACATAGACAGTTCTAGGCCAAACTGGTATTAGGAGATGGAACCGCCATGTAAATATTGCAACTTAAAAGCTCTGTCCGATACTGGGACATAGGTATGCTAATGGCAACTTCTTTGTGATGTCACCACACATGTTATCAATTTTGCATCATCATGGCTTATAAGGAATAAGGAAGCAAAATTCAATGCTTTGGATCAATCTTCTTAACAGTGAAGACAATTAACCAGTGGAACAGGTTGCCTCCAGAAATCATGGGTGCTCCATCACTGGATTTTGTAAACAAGAGTCTAGACCAGGGATGTCAAACTCACATCATCACGGCAGTGTCACCTGATATATCGGGACTTTTTCCCCCTTTGCTAAACTGGGCGTGGGCATGGCCAGTGCATGACACATCTGGCCGGCGGGCCAGGAGTTTGATAGCCCTGGTCTAGACAGTCACTTATCTGAAATAGAATAGGTTCTCTTGCTTGAGCAGGGGGCTGGACTAGAAGACCTCCAAGGTCCCTTCAGCTCATTAATTCTATTTTTTCTAAATCTCTGAGTCCACTCTTCAGCTTCATCTGATGTGTGGAAACAGCTGCTCAGGTATAATTGGTGCTTAAATCCCTAGCAATTACAACCTTCTGAATGGGGAGCTAATTAACCCTTGTTACAGTGAGTTGCAAATACTCTGTGCTTACTGCCAAATCTAGCTAAAAACCATTCCTTTTTCCCATTTTGTTGTATGAGCTTTTAAGAAGAAACACAACACAGCTGGTGACACCCTGTAAAAACTACATAGCCACAAGATACTGGGATGGTTAGAAAGAAAATCTTCCTGCCCCCAAATAAACGCTAAACAAAAATTAAATTTCTTGTATAGAAGGGAGACAGATAATAAATGTATGGCTTCAAAGTCACCAAAATCAACCATTATTAGTGGTAAGGATACAAATTACTAAATCTACAACATCAGATCGAGCCCAGTGTTTCTCTTGTTATTCTAACATTTCTTTTAGCTTACCTTTAAGCTATTTAGGGATGTTACTTCCTGAAACTTAAAGAAATTAATTTCTGATCTTTCTTCCCTCTAAAGGTGTGACTCCTTTGCAGCAGAGAACATAGGGAGCAGGCTTAATGAGACTAATTACTTCTCACACTATCTTTCCAAAGAAATAGAATGTCTCAACACCAATTACAATGCAGTGAGAATTTAAAAAAATTATTTGAAGCAGGGCACATTTAATAGAACTAAAACAATAAAAATAATCTATTTTTTTCATCACTACCACAATTCAGGACCAGTAATCTGAATAGCATAGTTATGATTTAGGGCCTATATTATAGGTAAAATGGTCTGGCATAACACTTTCCAAAGATATATTTTATGTGCCTAAGATTTATCTCAATACATACTAGAATGGTGCTAAAATAGTACTAATCAATATCTAGTAGAAAGCTTTGTAAATTAATCATTTACATGCATACCGCCCATTACCAACACAGAGAATGGCAGAAGACATTGATGAGAATGCCCCAAATTATAGTGCTATTCCTCCCAAATTCTTTTTCCCGTTGCATAACATCTATGAAAGCCTGGTACACTATGTAACATTGGACCTCTGAGACACTGTCCTTCTGTCCCTCCATTGGAGAAACCTATAGCCCACGACTAGAGTATTGCACTAAAAATACATTTGTCCTCCATTGAAGGAAAGCTGGAATTTGGCATCTGCTCAGACACCACATTTTTTAAAAAGCCAAATCCAGAAACTTGACTGGCTGGCATGATGCCATGACCGAAATGGCTTTAAAACGCTTAAGAGAAAACTATGGGGCAACACTTGCAGATGGGCCTGAATGGAGTTATCAGGATGTAAGCAGTAAAAAGTAGGATCTTGACAGAGAGCAAGAAACTCTATTACCACAAAGATAAACGTTGTTTAAGCCTAGACTAGAGGAAGGGGCAGGTTACAAAAACATCGCAGAAAACAACCCAAGATATAAAAAAGGGAGAGAAAGATAAAACATATCCAGATTTATCCAAGGTAGACCAGATTAAGAAACAGATGCCATGTAAGTCTATGAATATGGTTATTTAAGATAAATTATAGTAACAGAAACTTGCAAGTCTGAATGTCCTTCTCCTTTTTCTCTCAATGACGAACATGTTCTAATAGTCTACCTGTGATGTGACTAAGGCATGAATGACTGTAAGGAGCCACAGCATGATGTGGCTGGCCAAGGATCAAGATGTACATGACATACTTATGATGCTTAACCAAAAAACAATGGATGACTCTCCCAGAGACCTCATATAGATATTAACTGGAGGGTAAAAGAATTAACCTTTGAGGCATCCAAAAATGCCTCCCACTTCCTGCAGGCAGTTGAGAAGGATACTATGATTGATGATGTCAAAAGACACTTATAAAGATTAAGAAAGATAATATGGTAACAGCACACAAATCCAAGAATTGGTATAGGCTACCAACATCCAGGATTTGATTTAAATAAGTCAATTTAAATCACGATTTAAATCACGATTTAAATCACGATTTAAATCATGATTTAAATCACTAGTAAAAAGGTTTGATTTAAATCTATTTGATTTAAATCATAATTTTTAAAGAGCAACTGTCATCTCTGTCCTGCAGCGTCTCCTCCTGACCCGCTGTTGACTCACCGTCCTAATATTGCAGAATATACAGCCTCATGCTACATAACTAAGCTCCAGTTCATGCTAAATAAACTATTGATGTATCTTAAATAGAAAACTATATTTAGATAGATTTTTGACTCCAAAAGCATTTTATTAAAATAAAGTTTAGAAAAATAAAAATCCGATTTAAAATTTAAAAAATCCGATTTAAAATTTAAAAATCCTATTTTTTTAAACATCGATTTTTATCCACCCTGCCAATATCCCAACTAATGTCACCTCAGTTCTATGTCTGGAACCTCAACTGATATAAATAATATATATATAATAAATAAATTTAATAAATAAATAAATAAATACATAAATACATAAATGATAAGGATCCAGATAATTTCTTTATTCCAGGGTCTTCTGTAATTGTAGCTTGATCACCTTCTCAACAACTTTTATCCAAAACGGAATTCGGGCATTAGGGAAAAAAAAGTATCTAGATAATTGGGTCTAGCAATGGCCTTTTGAGGAGGGGACATGTATACACGTTTCCTTCAGGGCCAGCAAAATTATCTCCTCTCTCAAAGAGGCCAACTCCACTGCATAGGCCCAACTGTATATCTTCTCCTGAGTGGCTGTCACAAGAAGCCAGGACAAGGATCTAACAACTAGTGCTTCTTTCCCTAGGTCAGGGGTCGGCAACCTTAAACCCTCAAAGAACCACAAAGGTCCTAACCAGAAGCCCCCTATTCAAGTCTGGTTCCCCCACCATAGTCTCCTTTGGGGTGTCCTTTTTCCTCTACCTGTCCTAACCAAAAGCCCTATCAATTGGGGAGCCGACCAGAAAACCCACCCCTTGTCATAGAGTCTTCTCCTGGCACAAACCAGAAGCTCCTCTCAAAATTGTTGCCAACCAGCAACAGGGAGCTGTAGCAGAGGGATGAAAGAGCCACATGTGGCTCCAGAGCCATGGGTTGCTGAGCCCTGGTGTAGAGAAAAGATCCTAGCCTCCATGTTGCCTGGTTAATTAGTTTGCACTACCTTTTTTTTTTAGCATTCTGTAAGCCACCCAGAGTTGCTGTCACAATGAGATAGGCAGCATATAAATTTAATAAATAAATAGATTTATGATATAGGAAAGTCTTCCAAGATTTGAAGTGTTTCCTTTGTTTTGTTTTTTCCCATGGAAATTTTAATTAATGTGGGTGAGTCATGGATAATGTTTCAGGAGAACCTCAATATCTTGGTGCTTCAGGGTTGCTTGCATTACCAATTTTTGGCATAGGATCTCCATTTATATTTGCTTGGAAAACAGCAGTGTAAAAAGAGGCTATAAATGTCACTCAAAGATCGTATGAGGAAATACAGCCAATCAGAATTTCAGAGGGTGGATCTATGCTATTCCCTGTAGATTACTTTTTTTCAGAGCTGCTTCCTTTGCATTACATACAATTCTAACTTTTCTGTTTCTTTCCTGCTACCCTCCCTTTTTCATTTTATAAGATCAGTGGTGAAATCCAATTTTTTTACTGCCTGTTCTGTGGGCGTGGCATGACTTGGTAGGCATGGCAGGGGAAAGATACTGCAAAATCTCCATTCCCACCCCACTTTGGGGCCAGCCAGAGGTGGTATTTGCCTGTTCTCTGAACTACTCAACATTTCCGCTACCGGTTCTCCAGAACCTGTCAGAACCTGCTGGATTTCACCCCTGGTCTTGATGTGTCTGTGTGCTTGCATTTTGCCTCATCTAACTCATAAGACCAAAAGTGATAGACACTCCTTTGTGGCATTTTACTTACTTTTAATAAAAAGTATTGCCTAAAGGTGAATTTTGGAGACATTGCAATTTCTAATCGCTATTGCTATTGTATCATCATGATGGCAATGATGATGTATTTCCAAGCCACATTAAGCTGCCTGCTGTAAATTAATGACCTAGGTCTTGGTGAGGAGTGTTACAAATCTTTAGCAAACCTTTGCCCATGTCAATAATAAAGCAAGTAATTGATTGATTTGCTAACAGTTGCATCGATTAACAATTCTATACTGGAACAGCTTGATAGATAATACATTCTCTTCTAGATACAAGTTATAAAATAATAATTTTGAAAGTGTGTGGGTGGGGGTGAATGGGGAAGCTAGCCAGCTAGCCTGAGTAGTGTTCTTAGTCTCACTGAATCACCAGATGTTTCAAATAGCCTGGATTCAAAGCAAGTGCATGGCTCTGATTTGAAGTATCTTAGTTTCTTTCTTTGTTAAGAGCAAGACATGAACACTTTAATAAAAGGTAAAAGATCCCCTTGCACATATGTGCTAGTCGTTCCTGACTATAGGGGGTGGTGCTCATCTCCGTTTCAAAGCCGAAGAGCCAGTGCTGTCTGAAGATGTCTCTGTGGTCATGTGGCCGGCATAACTAAGCACCAAAGGTGCATGGAACGCTGTTACCTTCCCACCAAAGGTGGTCCCTACTTTTCTACTTGCATTTTTTATGTGCTTTCGAACTGCTAGGTTGGCAGAAGCTGAGACAAGTAACGGGAGCTCACTCCGTTACGCGGCGCTAGGAATTCGAACCGCCAAACTGCCGACTTTTCTGATCGACAAACTCAGCGTCTTAGCCACTGAGCCACTACATCCCTTGACGAACACCTTAATAATTCACACATAATAGAGAGCTCTATTGTTGTTGGACAACAAGAAAGACCATGCATGCATACGTTGGTTTGAAAGATTAGGTTTATGGGCAGTTATAACAAGATTCGGTAGAAATCCTGGCTGGTTTGCTGTCTACATACCTAGAAACTGTTAATGGTTTAATGCTGCATAACTACAAAAAAGACATGTGACATTTTCTCCCAACATACAGGTGGTTTTTGACTTACAACCGCAGTTGGGACTGGAATTTCAATTGTTGAGAAGGTAATGAATGGCACACCGCAAAATTATCCTTTTTGCCATGGATGTTAAGTGAATCAGTGCAATTCTTCAGTGAATCATATGGTCTTTAAGCGAATCTGGCTTCTCCCCCATTGATTTTACTTGTCAGAAGCTGGCTGGGGAAGTTGCAAATGGTGATCACATGACCACAGGATGCTGCAACAGTCTAAATACATGATAGTTGCCAAGTGACCAAATTTTTCTAACATGGCCAAAGGGATGTTGCAATGATTGCCTTGATCAAGAAGGGGTCATAAGTCATTTTTTTCAATGCCATTATAACTTCAAAACAGTTGCTAAGTGAATGGTTGGTTGTAACAGGGATGGGTTTGCAGGAGTTCGGGAGAATCTCTAGCTAAGATTCTGTGCAGTTTGGAGAACCCCCAAATCCCACTCCTGGCAGCCCCTGCCAACCCTACCCCTTCCCTCCCCTCCCAGGAGTCTCTGCCTGGTTTTTGATGCAGGTAAGTTCAGAGTGCACGTAGAGTCTCAGGGAGGGCAAAAAACAGGCTTGCCAGAAGTTTGGGAAGGCCAGAAAAGGACCTGGGGAGGCTGTTTTCAGACTCCTGGAGGCTCAAGGAAATCTTCTGCAGCCCGGGGAAGGCAAAAATGTCCCCCTTCTATGGTGCAGGAGGCTGACTTGGCCACGCCCACCATGGCCATGCCCACTCAGCAACCAGGCAGAGAACCCCTTGCTAAAAATTTTGAAGCCCATTCCTGGGTTGTAACTTGAGAACTACTTATAAAGGTAAACAAAGTATTAAACATTTGTTGTTGTTGTTGTTGTAGTAGTAGTATGAGTTCATTGTTGTGCTGTTCCAACCTCTGGAGTCAGTTCTGAATTCAGTAAACACTCCCTAAAAACATTGGGTAGGATTAGGATTTCTATATCTGGGCTGGCAAAATAAAA
>JANHFT010007771.1:5257-15530 GCA_032467955.1 Pseudoxenodon macrops | reverse complement strand
ATTGAGAGCGTTTTAACAAACTGCATCACTGTTTGGTTTGGTGGCAGCAGTGCCTCAGATAGAAAGTCCATACAGAGAGTGGTACGGACAGCCGAGAAGATTATAGGAAGCTTGCTTCCCATTATTCAGCTACTGCTTATAAGCACTATATGCTTAGAGCTCAAAGAATTGTTAGAGATTCCACACACCTACTTTACGGTCTGTTTCTGTTGCTCCGCTCTGGGAGGAAGTTTCAAAGTATTTCCAGCAGGACTACCAAATTCTGTAACAGCTTTATTCCCTAAGCTATCCACCTGGTAAACTCACATGATTTATTTTTCTGGCCATGTACATATATACATCTGAACTAAACAATGTTGTTTCTCTGTGTCATATAATATATATGGGTATATGCATAATTTTGTATTTATTTATTTTGTCATGTTTAAAGGTAAAGGTTCCCCTTGCATATATGTGCTAGTTGTTCCCGACTCTAGGGGGTGGTGCTCATCTCTGTTTCAAAACTGAAGAGCCAGTACTGTCCAAAGATGTCCCCAAGGTCATGTGGCCGGCATGACTAAACGCCAAAGGCACATGGAACACTGTTACTTTCCCACCAAAGGTGGTCTCTATTTTTCTACTTGCATTTTTACATGCTTTTGAACTGCTAGATTGGCAGAAGCTGGGACAAGTATCGGGAGCTCACCCTGTTACGAGGCTCTAGGGATTCGAACCACTTAGCTGCCGACCTTTCGATCGACAAGCTCAGCATCTTAGCCACTGAGCCACCACGTCCCTTTATTTGTTTGTTTGTTTGTTTTTTATGTAGTGTATATTGGAGGTGGTGTCCCTTTGAGAGCTGTATGCAATGAAATTTCATTTTAATGTGTGCTAATGAGTGTACATTCAAAGTGACAATAAAGTTATTCTAAGAGCTGACATCGACTTTACAGCACATAATCAAATTCCCAAGGAAATGTTCAAGAAAATGGGAAAATAATTTAGAACAGTGTTTCATATATCTGCAAGTGAGTGGGTTCTACAACTGACTCATCCTGTAAACAGGAGTATACTGTTAAACAATTGAAATGGATGGCAATGGATATACTGTAACTGGGCACTGATCTAATTCAGTTGAGGCAGAAAATATGTATGTGGACTTTGTAGCTTGAGGCTGTAGTTGATAACTCAAGCAGATGATTTTTCAAGAAGGGAAAGAAGAACTTTTCTAAACAATTATAAAACTCCGAAAACAATAAGTAATTTTTTGAGCAGGGAAGAGGGAATAGAGGGTCAACTTCATTTCAGTCTCCACAGTTCCACAATTTCCACAGCCCATTTTTGCTATCTAACTGAGAAATACTCTATACTGTAGGAATTTTGAGCGCCGGTAATGCAAAATCTCTCAAATCCAACATTATTCTCGACACCCCAAGAGAGATACATCAGACGCATTCATCTGTATTCAGTAAATGATGCATCAGTATTCAATAGAACCATTTTCATTGACTTGCATGCATAGAAGTGTTATGAGCTCGCATTAAAAATAATGGAGTCATTCTGAATACAGTATTTCAAAGATACTTACTGTAATAAAAGCAACAATAAAAGTACAGAGTAAGTCAACTACCAAACTCATATAGTTTTATATGAATGGCTTCTTGCATGTTGAGCTGTCCAATTTGTGTAGTATTTATATGGTTTTCCCATTTTAAATGTAGTAAAGTTTCTTTCACCTTTAGAACAAATGATATACATGAGCAAATATAGTACAGTATTGTAAATATAATTCAAAATATGCCTTAACATGAGAAATACAATATCCTTTAAGCTATCCTTTTGTACAGGTAAGTCCTCATCTTATCACAGTGACTTATGACCATTTTTCACACTTATAACCTTTGCAACATCTCTGTAGTCACATGATCAAAATCTGGATGATTGGCAACAGACTCATATTTATGCCAGTTGCAATGTCCCTGGAGTCATGCTTTGGTGACTTTCTGACAAGCAAAGTCAAGGGGGAAGCCAGATTCACTTTACAGTCGTGTTACTAACTTAACAACTTCAGTGATTCACTTAATAATGGGGACAAGAAAGGTCATAACATGAAAAAAAATCCACTTAACAACTTCCTCGCTTCGCAACAGAAAAGCTAGAATTCAGAATGTTTTGCAGCAGGTTGGGTTCTTGTACAAAACCATTCTGACCTTACAATTATCAAGAGCTGGAACCAAAATCTGAAGTCTAGCCTTTCAGAAAGAGATTTGCATATTCAGGACCAGTGTGCAGCTAGGCAGTTGCCAAGGAAGTAAAGCTTGAGCCAAAAATACAGCCAACATATGCAGGCCCTGGAATCCAAGGGTATCGTCTCAGTTTCTAAACAAAGTGCTTTGTTTGACATGTTATAACCATGATGGCAAACCTATGACACGCATGCCAGAAGTGACACGCAGAGTCTTCTCTGTGGGCATGTGCCCCGTTACCAGCTCTTCTGGTTTCCAGCATGGGCATAGGCAGTGTGCTGACTGGTATTTGTGCATGCTGGAGTGTCAGAAACCTAATGACCAAGTGGCCAGTGCACATGCGTGCACCTGGTCTTCAGGTTTCCAACTGGCCAGCTGGTCTTCAGGTTTCCGGTGCTCCAGTGCGTGTGCACGCATGCATGCGCGGGCACCCACATGTTCTAGTTTGGGCACTTGGTGCCAAAAAGTTCGCCATCACTGTGTAATAAGGTATTCAGAATAACACTTTCTAGAATCTGGACTGCATAATATCTAAGAGATTTAACTTCTTATATTACAGCTTGAGAGCTTTATAACATCTGGGAGATGGATTTGTGTTTAAAGAGCTCTTGCCTCCTTTACTATGAGAAGTGCCCAGGATGGCTTTAATGCTGTTACTGGCCTTGTCAAAAAGAAATTGAATTTATTCATGCCATATTCCACATTAAACAAGGACATTTTTGTTTATTATGGCCGTTGTTGGTCGCAAAGTCATCCAGCTGTTTAGATTGGATTTGCCATTTTTGTCTACCTATCCTAAGAATCTGGGATAGGCAAATTTTATTGCCTGATGGTGTTAAAGGTCTTGTTGCAGGAAATAAGCTGTTCCAAGTAAAGCTTTCTTTTGTAGTTGACGATGGTGATTTTATCAATGTCTTGGTGTTCAAGTAATGCTCCAGATGTTTGTTTATTTATTTTATATTATCATAATGCCATTGGAGTTTCTGTGTCTAAGCCTCTTTGAGAAAACATAGATTTTGGTTTTAATAGAGTTGAGTATGGTTTAGTATATTAATGTACTAAAGTGTACTATTTTAGCATAGTTACTATAGTTTACTATGAGCTTTCTTTCCCTGCCCATAGATTTATTTTCAAGCCAATCTGAATTAGGAAGAGAATAGCCACATTCTCAGCAGAGACACAGCCAGATGTCTGTTGCACACATTTAGGGAGGTTGAGTTTAGATAAGATGGTGACCAATGAGTTCACGTAAATATTGATAAAGAGAGGGAGCCTGTATCACTCCTTTCTGAACTGAGATATCTGCCAAAAGATGGCTTTAACTGGAAAGTAGCACATCTATGGTTATCTTTCTGTAGTGCTTTTAAGGTCTATGTCTTTTGCTAAATGACATTTGGACATTCAAGATGATAGCCAGAAGTGCTTCTAAGTTTGACATGTTCTGATGCAGTTTCCCCCTTGCTAGTGCTGAACAGATATATTAGATTTCCAGTTGAATTATTGTCAGCCAACATGGCCTTGCTGACTAGGTTAATGGAAGCAAGTCCAATATCTTTGGAATGCATTAGATCACAAATATGGATCTTCTAATAGATATTTCTGAGTGTTTAAACCCTTTGTTGTTAGTATCCTAAAAGATAAATCAAATTATCTTATCAAACATCATAAACGTAGGTTAACACTATATTAAAGTGAATGGCACTGATTTTTTTTATTAATATGTATTTAAAAAACCTTGCTTGTGGAATATACTTTAGATATGAAATATGATTCATATTTATATTGCAGGAAGAGTGGGCATTGTCAGGCCAGCAGATTTCTCTTCTTTGGTAACAAATATTATACAATTATAGAATCAAGGTATTGAAGGACCTTTGTATTTGGAAGGGGCAGCTAATTTCCCTTATTCCTGGAGAATTATTCATCTGATTTTCGATCATTTCTATAAATTCTTAGAGCTATTCTAAACACTGCTTGATGTGATGCTATTTGTATATATGCAATGAACAGTTTTGCTGGAATGGAATACATACATTTTAAATGTGTTGAAGTAACTGCCAGATAACTAAACGATAATAAAATCACACAAAGTTTTGAGAAGCTGCTTTAGGAGAAGTTCATTTTCCCCATTTTTAAAGTTCTTGATGACATCTATATTGTCATAGTATCCCCCGCCTCCTCACCTCTGTTGTATTAGGCGATTGAATGGGGAGATTTATGATACAGGTAATCCATTTAAGAAACTATAATGTTCAGATCCAATTTTATTGTGTAAGCTCAACTGGTGACTTCTCACTAAAAGTAGTACAAAAGGTTAAGATAAATGTGATATGATATAGTATCCAAAACGCATCCAATATAAGCTGTTGACGTTTCATACTAGATCTAGATGTTCATTGCTATTGCTATCAACAGCTTTGTTTCTTTGTGCTCTCTTCCCTGTAACATATTAAAACAATACATGTGACACCCTGTTGTCATATGGCACTCTTTCATATATTTTGTGCACCATTGTCTTCTCCTTTATTAATTGCCATCATAGAGCTGAAAATCTTGCAGTATGATGATGTCACATGAAAGATAGTAGTAGATACTATCACCACTGGAATGAAAAGGAAAAATTGGTTTCCCCACATCAGAAAAATAGTTGTATGAAGTTAGGAAGGACAAAAGGAAAGGAGTCCCTGAAGATTTTATTCTGCTAGTCATTGCCGACTAGAGGAGATAGCACTCATCTCCATTTTGAGGCCATGAGCTAGTGCTGTCTGAAGACATTTCCATGGTCATGTGGCCAGCATCACATTGTGAAGTGCTGTTTCCTCCTCTTTGAAGTGGTACTTATTGAAATGGTACTTGCATTTGCATACTTTCAAACTGCTAAGCGGGCAGGAGCTAAGGAAAGACGGGAGGTCACCCCGTCACATGATGCTTGGGTCTTGAAACTGGGTTGTTAGTTTTCCAGCTGAAAAGCCCAGCGTCTTAACAGCTGAGCTGTTACCTGTAGAAAGTTAATGGGTATCTAAACTGGCACATCCTAAATGATCTTGTTGACAGATTTCTTTAAATCTGTGTCAATGCTATCTTTGTTTATTTCACGTTACAAAATAAAATAACGCTACATTCCATGAGTTTGGACGCCACTATATACATTTATTTTCAAAACAATGACCTTCAGTTTAATCAATACGCAGCTTTCATAAGTAGAACTTCTTTTTCATCCAAAGACATAAAGCTACCTCTTATTTTGCATGTGTTGGCAGACATAATGTGACATAACTATATCAGTGGGAGGGTGTAGCACAAGAAGCCAATTGTGAAACAAACTGGGTTCAAACTGTGTTCTAACTTTTTCCCACATAAGTATTACGTAATTCACAAAAAGTAGTACATCTAAGAACACATTTTAAACCTGAAGATGTATGGGGTTAAATGATGTGAAATGAGTAAAATATGACCATAATTAGCAGGAAGTCGCTGGTGGGCAGCTTCATCAGCTCATAATAAAATGCAAACAACAAGAGACAGGAGAGTTATAAAGTGTTGGCATGTAGTATTGCTGAAGGTGATAATTAGTTACTTGATTGGGTTGCAAAAGGACAGGAAAGAAAGAAGTTGATAAGCAACACAAGAGCTGAAAGGAAAAGCAACTTTAGAATAATGGTCTGCTCTGAACGGTTTTAAAGAAGCAGAGGTCAAATTGCAAGAGATAGCTTGTTCTCTTGATTCCGTGATAGCAGCCATGGTCTAATTTTAAAACATCCATGGGAATGTTAAATTAAAAAAATGGAAGGTGATAAAAAGAACTGTGCCAATTCACTTTTGGCTGTAGCCTTGCACACTGCTTGTTTCGGATCCATTTGAACCCAGTAGCACATCACCCTTCTTGAAGATAACTTCTGCCAGAATGTGACCTTTGAAGTATTACTCACTCATACAACTATGGCTTGTTGTGATGTTCGAATGATGCTTGTGAGTCACAATTTACTTCAGCTCATAAATATGCAGTTTACAAAAATTCGTCTTTAAATCTTAGGCAGTATCCTATTTTTCCAAGGACTCTTTGACTATTTATTCTACAGTGCAGTGTTTCCCAATTTTGACAATTGACAGATATGTAAAATTTAAATCCCAGAATTTTACAACCACCATAATTATTGATTAAAATTCTGAGAAACGTCTGAGAGCAGTCCATATACGTAGAATTTATGAAGGTTGGGAAACACTGGTGTAGTGCATCTTTGCTGACTTGTGTCCTCTCTAAAAGTGTGAGTTCTAGTTCTGCCTTCGATACAAAAAGCAGGCTGGTTGACTTTGGGCCAGACACTCTCTCTCAGCCCACCTCACAGAATAGTTAGTGTGGGGAAAATAGAAGGAGGAAGGTGTGTTGGATATATTTGCTGCTTTGAGTTATTTGTAAACAATAAAAAGGTGAGATATAAATACATGTCTGACTAAATAAAACTTCAATTCAAAATAAAATTATTTTAAATAGAGCAGGGCAATTCAATTGTCAATTATCACAATTCAATTCAAAGTTCATGGTGTTCTTGAAATAACCAAAATAGTATACATTTTGGGTATACCAGGATTTCTGCTGGTACTGTGCAATGTTTTTTTTCCCTTCAGTCAAAGCTTTTTAAAAAGTAATTCCCATTGGAAGGAAGGGCTTCTAAAGGGAATTTTAACCATGCAAAGAGGTATTTTGATTTTCTGTCAAGGTAAACAATAACGTACTAAAGCCATGATACAATGTATGTATTGCAATGTATTTAGCACAGTTCCACACACTTCAAAACGGCAAGAGGCATTGGGGAAAGGTTGGCCTTTTAAAGAACTAACCAGTCCGATGTGCCAGAGGAAATCACTTGATCCCTGAGAGTCAATAAGTGAAAAGAAGGGGAGTCTGTCAGGTTTAGTTAGGGTGGGAAGAATTTTGGAGTCTCTGGATGTTCAAAGAGTTGGCTGGAGTCCTGAATGAAAGGAAATGGAGTTGTTTGATTGTACCTAAAACTGCATTACGTTTTTGTAATTTTTAAATCTCTTTTTAATTGTGTTTTGACTGTATGGACCCTTATCTTATTTTAGCACCTTTAATAAAGTTGTTTTTTGTTTCAATCGTGCAGCTGATGCTGTCCTTCTAGCAGCCCATTCAGCCTGGCTGAGTTACTGACTTCCAAAAGCTTGTATGCTTGGCTTCCCTTACTGCATTTAATAGGCCAACCCCAATCAGGAATAGTCCTGAACCTGAGAATGTTTTTTCCAAGGAATGTTCCTCCAACAAGAGTAAGAAGAAATGGACCTGGCTAGTTTTGTTTTGTTTTGTTTTTTTAGTTTACTTTATTGTCATTGCACCTCGTACAATGAAAATTAAATGCCATCTTCGGTATACATTATAACTATAACAAATAAAACACAAACGCACATCCTTCACATTCTATACAATTGAATTGAAAACCCCTGACATTGCATTAATATTGCACTATACAGTAGAATTCAATATGCCCTGGGATAAAAACTGTTTTTCAGCCTATTTGTCCTTGTTTTTATTATCCTGTACCGTCTGCCAGATGGTAATAGTTCAAAAAAAAAAGAGTGGCCAGGATGAGATGGATCTTTAAGAATGTTTTGAACTGTCTTAAGGCAGCGGGAGCTATAAAGCTCTTCCAAAGAGGGAAAACTGAGGACAACCAATGATCCTCTGGGCAATGACGTTGACCCTCCCGAGTGCTGTCTTATCTGCCACTGTGCAATTGGCAAACCATATGCAGGTGCAGTAAGTTAAAATGCTCTCTATGGTGCCGCAGTAGAAGGTCACCAGCAGTTTTTCATTCAGCTGTTGTTTCCTGAGAAGTCTCCAGTAGTATAATCTCTGCTGGGCCCTTTTGACCAGTGCTGCAATGTGAATGCCCCAGGTCAGGTCCTCTTTTATGAAAACACCCAGAAACTTAAAACTGGCCACTTGCTCCACTCAGTCTCCATTGATAAGCAAAGGCTGGATGTCCGATCTGTTCCTTCTATAGTTCACTATAAGCTCCTTGGTCTTATTGGTGTTAAGGACCAAGTTATTGTCACCACACCATGAAAGCACCTCACCTCAATAGGCAGATTCATCCCTCCTGTAGATGAGTCCCACCATTGTTGTATCATCTGCAAATTTAGTAATAGTAATAGTATTTAAGAAAGGCAGACAACATCTCACTCTATAATGTTTGTAGGGCCAAGGGTTTCCTTTCTTGTTACAAGAGTAATCCTTACAAACTCAAAGGTGTTACTTAGAAACTCCTTGAGAACAGGGATAGGCCATAGTCTAATTTCATGTGGTCTCTGCAAAGGATCAGTTCAAATAACCCTAAAATGTTTTCTGTTCCTTCTCTGACAGGCTTCACATGTGTAATATAAGTGGCGAAAAAAAGAGATTTCACCACTTATATTACCCAAGACAATATAAGACAATATTACATCTGCTTCAGGATAAAGAGGAGGAAAAAAATCTGCTCCCAGCAGCCACTATAATGTATGCAGAGCTTTTAACACACGTGGCTCTCTTTTCAGGCAAAAAAAAAAAAAAGATTTACCTATTGGTAGATTGGGTTGTTAAATCACCAGTCAATCTTTTTGCAATAATGGCAAACATGAGTGTGTCACAGTGTATTTTCTTTTCAGTAGCGTGGTTATTCCCTTTTGATCCAGAAAGGCTGACAGCCAGGTGCTTCAGAAAGCCTCTAGAGATTTTATTGAAAGATTTCTTTCATTTTTCTCTCATGCTCTTATCTTGGCTCTGTCAGTCACCAGGATGCCGTTAAAATGGTTTGTGATAATGATCCTTTGACTAAGTCACAGACCTACCCACTTTTAAAAGAATTCATCAGCAAAGTACTCTTCGCCATAATGTGATGATCTTCTACAAAACATCATTTTAATTTCCTTCTTCCCCCCTTCCCTTTTTCAGAAGCATTTTTACTTGGGCTTTGGAAGGGTTCCAATTAAAAGGATGGGGTTTACATTCTCAAAAATCACAAAGGACCAACCATTTTCTGTTTCTACAGTCGAGCAGGATACAAAATTCATTAATGATCTGGTACAGCCTAAGAAATATTGGCTAATTTTATTTTAAGACCACTTACCCTAAGACAGTGATTCTCAACCTTTTCTTCATCATGGACCACTTTTAAATACATCTTGTGGCCACAGACCCCCAAGTCTTAACTCAAGATTTAAATCATAACATTTCTTCAAGCATTTGTGGACCCCATGTTGACATCGCGCGCCCCAGGGGTCCACGGACCACAGGTTGAGAACCACTACCCTAAGATGATAATGATCTTTAAATGGTATACTTGGTATATTAGGGATTTGATTAAGTACTGTAGAGATAAACTTCCAATAGAGAATTTTCTGTCCCAATGAAACATTGGCACAAAGCCACCACATGATGACTTCAGCCTGTCTCCCACTCCTATGGTAAATACATGGAATTACTTGATGGGAGGAATGCATGAAGTTTCAAACCATGTATGATTTTTCTCTTTCTTGGGGAGCAGATACTGCACCGATTTTGATTTTGCTTTCTTCTGTTGATATATCAGCATTTTGTTTCTTGTCTGCATTTCTACTTTGCCTCTCAAACTCAAGCTACATATTTCTCTGCTCAGAGAGCTTAAGATGGACTGCATTTCATTCTGAAAGATCACAACATTCTCTCTGATTCTCATTGGAGTACTGATTTGTCTTGGGAGATTCTAATGACCTCTGTGCATCAGCATAGAACGTGTAGGTAATACTTTACTACACACTGCCTTATCTCCTCCATTAACGGTTTTTTTGCAGGGGAGGGGAACTGGAACAGCCAAAGGATAGCTATATTGAGCTGTGGTGTTGCAAAGTGGTTAGAGTGCAGTACTGCTTCTGCTGATCACTGGCTGCCAGCAGTTTGGCAGATCAAAACTCACCAGGCTCAAGGTTAACTCAGCCTTCCATCCTTCCGAGGTGGGTAAAATGAGGAGCCAGATTGTTGGGGGCAATAGGTTGACTCTGTAAACCGCTTAGAG
>JANHFT010007768.1:16813-29773 GCA_032467955.1 Pseudoxenodon macrops | reverse complement strand
ACAGCTGAATGGGCAAAAAGGAAGTCCCATTGGGCCATTTTTTACTCTCTGGAGGCTTCAGGGAAGCCTCCTGAACCCTCTGGAGGGCAAAAACGGCCCAATGGGGGGGGCATGCGCAGTGCAGTGTGCATGGGGGAGGTGTTGTGTGTTGGAATGCGTGCGCGCGCTACCACCATTTTTGCCACGTAAGAAGAAAAAGGTTCGCCATCACTGTCCTAGAACATTATAAACCAAATTAAAAATAATTGGCATTAACAATTTTAAAAATAACCTTATAATTAGAAATTCCAAAACAACAGTCAGTGTGCTCTGTTGTTGGGTTGAAACATTATATACTGATTTGTCTTAGTGTGCATTTTTATTGCTCTATGGAAATTACTTGGAGAGCCTAATTGGAATTAACAGTTACAGTAAAAAAAAATACCTGAAAAGATACTGATTAGGGAATTCTATCCTAAGAATACTGCCACATCCCATAGAACTTTTAAATTGCCTTTCTAAATAAAGTGGCAACCCTCCTGCTTCTTAAAACAGTTTTTATTCCATTTAGGATCTCTTCTACTTTCATGTGACTATCCATCAAAAATGACATTATCAATTGTATTATGCATGGCTGTACAGAAGAAAAATAACCTGTTTTATTGTTACTGTCACTCTTGTTTGTATCAGTCTCAGAACATTCCTAGTTACAATTTTCTGTTGTCCTCGAATTTGATAGGGTTAAGCAATAAAGTCAAGTAGCAATTCCAAACTTCTCTGTTTAATATAATATATTTTTGGGAATACCTCAGATATTTTTAAAATCAGAACAACTTTGAGGCAAGCATAAAAATAAAATAAAATATGATCTTCTTATGCAAATTTACCTAAAAAAGACAGAACCAATATATACAATGTTCCACATTGCTCAATATCAACAAAAGGAGTTGTCTAACTGGAGAAAACCTAAACCAAAAAAGTCTCAAGTTCCTTAAAGTGCCAATTGTGTTATCCTTTCTCCAAAGGAAAATAGAGTTCTGCTAGATGGCCCAAAGTCACCTGTTTCCATTCTCATGCTTATACTCTGTGAGTGTTAAGATTACAGTTCACAAAATCTATGTTGAACAATTCCATGCACTGAAACAATGACACCAAGGTATCAGGAAGCCATTTTTTTCAATAAGAATGAAATGTGCAATGCAAATAAAATTGTTGTTAGGCTATGACTATTGGGGATCAGAGGGGCTGAGATTTCTTCATTATGCTCACCTTATTATGAAGCAGTATAGAACAGTACAAAGAAGAGGTGTCATATACCCTCATTGCCTTTTGGAAAAAAGATAAGGGATTTTTCCAGATAACCTTTTTAATTAATTATGATAACACTATGGGGTAAGATAAGATAATTTAATATTTTTACATTGTTATTGTTGATTTTGTCGAGTTATAGAAGGTGTCCTTTGTAAATTGGGAGAGATCTTTGATTGCAGCTCCAAAATACCAATAAAGGAGAATATTTGTAGTTTAGGGTTGAAATTATGAGTCCTTGGTGCTCTCCGAGCTTGGTTGTTTTCTTGCAGAAGTGACTGGTACTGGTGATGTTACCTAGTTTGAATAATGAAACATCTGCAAGAAAACAATCAAGCTCAAAGAACACAAAGGACGCTTCAGCTCCAGAATTCCAGATGGCTACAGAATAACATCAAAGAGTTTTCAATATGTCTTTCTATCATCTAGTTGATATCTGGACTTTTGCAAATTAGATCTGATAATCTTTGAGGATATAAAAGCAAGCCAAACAAGAATATTATTTATTATCTCTTGTGCTTATAAAACAATTGATATTTTTATCTTTCTCTCTCATAGTTATTTTAAGTAGAATTAGTTTTTCATAGATATTCACATGTATTAATGGGAAAAACAATGGGACAGTTTTCCTAAAATGTGATGGAAAGAAGAATATTAATTCCAATTTGTTCAAGTGCTTATCAATTTATGCTTCCAAAGAAATCTGAAATTACTTTGAGAATGTTGAGTCAGTCTGAGTGGAAACTAGCATTCCATAAAACTAACCTGATGTAAAATTGTTTTGTAGGTACCTCAATGTGTAGAGAGGTATGAGATCTATGTCGTATTAGTATCCATAGAAGAATCATGCTGAAAGCTAAAGTACAGCTAAATTTATGCAAAAAATAGGTTTCACTTTTTTCTAAGGAAAGTAAAGTAGTGCTAATCAAGATACATTTGGGGGAAAAAAGACTTTAACTGTAATCAAAGGAGTTTTATCATGCTATATAATTATTTCCTAGAACATGCTCATTTGTAGCTCTGTTAAGGTAGATAGCCTTCCTTTCATTCTTTTCTTTGACCTCCTGGGGATAGTCTTGCAAGTTCTAATCATTCTGGATGAGTTTGGAGTTGGGAGAGAGTAGCTAATGCAAGAATATTTCTTCGAATGTCTGCTTTTTTGTTCCTAATTCCTGAAGCGCAGTAGACAGATTTCCTCACATTGCTTTTCTTCTGTCTGTTCAGGCTTCAAATAGTAATTTGGTAATATCTTAATGTAATTCACATCTCTTTTAAAAAGATGGTTATGCTAACTCTAAAGCACCTGAGAATATGTAAAAGAAGAGAATAAAAGTTGGAAGCAGAATGAGTTCTTGTTCAATTAAACAGTATATTCACTTCCTAGATAACCAAATATACAAAAACTCCTTTAATTTTACAGATCTGATTTCACATGTCTGTGTATAATACCACCATAACCAGGTATATACTACAGCCATTATAATCAGTTACATAATGAAGAACAGCAGTGTGTATCCTCTTCTCCCCCCACTTTTTCCCAAAAAATGAGATTAGATGCTAAGATCAAGGTACCTCAGAGAGAGGTTAGTTTCAGATGTTAGAATTACAGAAGGCTGTAAATATTAGGGATAAAACAGTTACTGAAAAAATACAAGGGCCTGATTCTATCTTAAGCCATAGAAACTGTTAAACAAAGGCTCCAAGCACTGGCTATCAGACTAAGAGATACATTAGAGAAGTAAAGTCCAAGATAAAAGCTTTGTTCTCCAAAGAACCATCGAAGGTGTAGTCCAACTACAATGCAGCAACACAATAATAGCAAAGTCACCAATAACAGAAACTGAATAGCACTGGAAAAGAATATGGGAGAAAGAAAAGACATTTAGTAGCAAAGCATCTAAACATCCAACAACAGATCAAGAACATGAAGAGTTGGACAGCACCTGGCCTGCACATGTTCCATATCTATTGGCTAAACAAACTAACAGCAGTCCATGAATTCTTAGCAATCACAGATGAATGATCTATTAGCAGCAGATTCCCATTCAGACTGACCATAACCATGACCATAACCCTAACTGATCATGAAAGATCCCCACAAGGCAACAACACCATCCAAATACTTCAATAACCCATCTCCCCACAACATAGAAAGTCCTATCAAGCATCATAGGTGTCACATTGCAGGATCATATGAATCAATAAATAAGCACAGGTCAGAAGGCATTGGGAACAATACCAGTTGCTTCTTGGTGGCTTCTTTTCTATGGAACACAATCCCCCAATAGTTTAATTGACCCTGATCTTATTGTTTTTCTAAAAGGTCCTAAAGGCATAATTTTGTCAACAAGCATGGGGATCTTAAATGGAGCTGATAAAGTGGTTGATTTGCTTGTATTGCTGCTACTGAAGAAGGGGGGAGTTTATGAGATTTTATGTTGTAGATTGTTATGCATTTTTTTTTTTAATCCGATAAAAGGACCTGTGTGTGAGTTGAGTGGCCATATAAATATTTTTAATAAATAAATACATTGGATTCATGCAAGGAGTCTCTTGGCCATGACTGCTATAGGCTGTTCTAGCAGGAACTGACAATTCAAGAATACATATCAGTTCTGTTTGGGGAATACAACTTCACCCAGGCCCAAAGTGGGAAGATCCCAACAGACCCCCAAAGCCCAAGCCACTCAGTCTTGTTTCATCTTAACTGAAACTTGTACTTCCCCATCTCTTACTCTGTATTCTCCATCAACCATAGTTTCCAGATAGAGTAAAAAGGACTTTGAAGCATCACTGGGTGGCCTACAATAGAGATGTACACTTAGGTATCATTAACATATTGATTTTACATAGGGGCAGAGAGAAAAGAAAGTCAGATGAACCCTGTAAAGTGGGGATCTTGAGCTAGCTCTCTTGCGCTCTATTACACTGTCTGGAACAGGTTGCAGAGAAAGGAGAACCACCATCACACTATAATTACCACTCTCAAACTTCAAAGGATATAGCAATAGCATTTAAACTTATATACCAATTCATAGTGCTTTACAGCACTCTCTAAAGCAGTTTACAAAGTCAACATATTGTCCCCAATAATCTGGGCAGAATTATAGTATTATATTATAATTATTATAATTCAGCATATGCTCCAAAAATCCCACAAAAGGTCTTATTCTTGTAGACTTCTGCAAATCTATATTTCTGATCATAGTGACAATTATAAACATTTGACAAATCTAGTATATTGCTTTGTCTAAGTAAAGTTTAATTCTAATAAACTCTTAAAAAGTTGTTCTTTTTAGTATACATTTGACATGCTGAGGCCTTGAATAAAAAGATTCCCAAGATGCAATATCCAATCCAGTATTTGGTTTTCTTATTATTTTCTTATTATTTCTCACTTATTTCTACACAAATTGTACATAACCTAGATTTAAATATTTTCAAAATGTGTTTCATATGGGATATACTGCATTCCTCTCAAATAAAACTATTCTTATATATACATTTTGGGGTGAACTTATGGAAAGTAAGAATGGAAACGACTTTTCTTTTTTTTAAAGACTCCTGAATTCAAAATATTCCATGAAGATATGTCAAGGAATACAAGACAGCTTGCAGCATAAACAGGTTAGAAGAAAGGATTGTGTAGGAGTTAAAGCAAATGTTTTCAGAGGGAGAAATAGAAGTCTAGATGGCTTTGCATCTATAATTAAAATTTAACTCATTAAAGTTTCACACATTTTATCTGTGTTGGATATCAAAAGAAATGAAGATCGTTTTTTGTACATTGAAGAAGAAATAAAAAGAAATTAACATATAGCATGTCATAAAACGTAATATTGTAAAATTAGAAAGAATATATGGCTCTTTAATTAATCCATAAAATACCGTAAGTTCCAGACAGAGATTCAAAATGTCAGGGAAGCAAGTTAAACAAGATTTTGCTTTGCTTTGCTTTGCTTTGCTTTGCTTTGCTTTGCTTTGCTTCGCTTCCACCGCCATAGTAATACCATGGCAATACAATGGCCATGCAATATTAAGGTAATGAAATATTTCAGATTCCATTTAATAAGATATTTTGGAGCACATTTGCGCATGAATACTGGTCAATCTTGTCCAGTAAGAGTTGTTCATCCTCAAGATTCATTGAGGATCTTTCCAGTGGGGGTAGTGAAGCGCCACTCCCAGCTGCAGGTATTGTGCCAAAAGAGAGCTGAGTACTATTTGGATCCATATTGCCAAAGATTCTTTCTGGAATCTTTGGTAATAAAGAAGTATCTTGAGATTATCCTCATGCACTCTGGACATCTGGGGGGTTTGTGAGTTGATAGCAGAAACTGATATGTTTGTGGTCACTTGCAATCAGCTGGGAGTTGCCAGTATCATCATGCTCTGACCCATTAATGTTGCCTTTCACAGACTTAAAGTTTAACCAAACCTCATCTTTTTAATCACACTGGAATTTTATTGTTGTTGTTGTTGTTATTTTCAGAATGAAAAACCTTCAGAACTGCAAGTCCAGCACTTTATGGACAACATTACTCTTTGATCTGTTTAAAAAAAAAGAAAATTGCATATTTCCAGCTTTGAAAATTCTTTATTTTATGAAACATAGTACAAAAGGATTGCATATAGTATTATTGCTAAAAGTTTTTAAATACTAAGAGTTTGGATAAATTTGATGTAAAGAAAGACTTTGAAATACAATGAAGTTAATTAGAAAGAACCTCTCACATGAGAAAAATGATCTGCTTACATTCCAAGTTGATAAGAAGACTTGGAAGACTGATCATTAGAGAGCACCATATGGCAATTTTAAAGGAAGCATTTGATACTTGGGTCCAAGAAATGCTTCAGTTATTTAACTCTATGCTGGAACCAACATCTTTTATTAAGGAAGGATACAAATTTCTTCTAATTTAACTGAAATGGACTTTGAGGAGCACTTGAAATAATAATTTATACTTATTATGAAAATATTGGAATTATAAATGGAATTGGATGATTATTTAAAAACTGAGAAAGACAAACAAACAATGTGGATTACTCTTTAAAATTAAAATCCCTAGACTGCAAGGAGATCAAATGAGTCAATCCTAAAAGAAATCAACCCTAACTGTTCTTTGGAAGAACAGATATTGAAGCTGAAACTCAAATACTTTGGCAACATAAAAAGGAGAAAGGACTCATTGGAAAAAACTCTTGATGTTGGGAAAGTTTGAAAGCAAAAGAAGAAGGATGGGCTGGTTAAACATACCGGTGTGTGTTGTTGTCATCAACACAATGAACACAATGAATCTGGGCAAACTCTAGGAGAACAAGGGAGAACAGGGGAACCTGGTATGCTATGATCCATGAGGTTGTGAAGAGTCAGACACAATGTAACACTGAACAACAACAATCTCTGATTATGTTTAATGGTTATTTTGATTAAATAGATTTCTTTTTGGAAATGTTCAGTTGAGTGTAATAGGTTGTTTTGTAATATCTACTGTTTGTTATTACTTTCAGTATATAAATAAGAGGTTACTATCTGCGGTTATGTTTAATACCTTTTAATTTTCTGCAATGCTTAATTGTTAATAAGGATGAGATTTTGAGTATTAAAGAGAGGGATTGGAGGATTAGGTTTTAAATAGAAAGTGGGATTATATATTTATGTTAGGCCTTTCTGTTAACTTTTACTAGATCTGTGCTGATTAATAAAATGAGATGAGAATTTGAATGGAGAAATATTTGGTTGTATTTTAGGAGATAGTGATATATTATTAATATTGAATATGCTTCTGAGGATGACAAGAGAAGTTTCCTTTTTCCTTTTCTTCTTTTGTGGGAAACATTTTTACACTTTTCAATTATTTTCTTTTTTTAATGTATTTTTATACTAGGTTCTTGTATCCCTTTTATATGTTTAATGTAATCCTTTATAAAATTATTGGAAAAAAATATTGGCTTTATATACCAGCCTCCTGTTAAGAGAACCTGTCTATTTCAGCTTCTATTAGTTTCAAAATTTTGTACCCTTAAACTCAATCTTCTTCTGTATTGATTTGAAGATTTGGGGGAGAAATAAATACATTTTTATAAGTTTTTTTTCAAGAATATACACAGTTTTTGACATATTTTACTTCCTATGCTCATTTTGGCAACACAAAACACCATGATGCACATTTACGTATCTTACGTTCACCAACATATACTATATATGTTATGTTTTCAGGTGATCATTGTAATCACTATCACTACCACCCATAGCACTACCATTAGCTTTCATACATAAGCACAATGCTTGACCTTTGAAATTAAGTCCAAGTTTATGTTACATGTAAATAATATTGTACTGCAGTCTCTTGCAATTTTTCCACCCCTGTAAAGGGGGTTCTTGGTTTACAACCTTTTTTTCTCAGTTATGTTTTTTAACTTACTTTAATATTGGAAATAGTGGAGAGTGCTGTTACTAAGCTATTTGTTTTCTATTTCACGTTTGTCCATCACTCTGAAGCCTTTTCAGTCTGAAAAAGGCATTTGACAGGCATTCTTTTATTGGGATTTTCCTGAAGTGTAGGAAGACAAGGAGGATGCAGACCTCTAGAGACATAACTGTATAATTCAAGGTAAAACCTTCACCTATACCACTTTTCACCTTTTCAAAGCATTGGAGCAGCAAATGCCACTTGGAGAGAAGATCCTTCTACCAAGATGGCTACCAAAATCAAGCACCACTGGGTCTTCTAGGTATGCACATGAATGCTCAGAAGACCAAAAATAAGAGCTTTGAAGCGTTCGCATCATTTTCAAGCAGTATATTCACTTCACAAAGTCCATTTCTGAATGATTTACACATTCTTATTTAATAAGGAGGTGAACACTCCACCTTATTCATTAGAAGTCCATAAAATTATCTTTTTCTTGGAAAGAGAGCATTCCATGTACAATGTGTCTATGATATATACTTTCTGAGCAATCCTCTAACTATGAAGGTCCAGATTTAGGTTTAAAATTGCAAGAATATGTGGCGGGTTTGTGAACAGTAACAACCAAATTGAAATATGGGTCATTCTGACTTGCCAATGTGTGTAACATCTAGTTTAATTCCTTAAAAATGAGACAAATTTATACCAAATACTATATCTTAAAATCTGCAATAATATCTGATTTTTCTATTTTATAGCCTATGTGAAGGCTTTAAACTAGTTTTAAATAACTTCAGTTATAAACAATAATGAATAATTGCATTTGTTTAGGTGAACCCAGTAATTAAGCAAGTTAAAAATGAGTCCGGAAATGGTTTGGCACAGTGTCATTATTGTCTCAATAATGTACAAGCTACTTTAAAAAGTGATAATTCCTTTTTCTGTTAACATTCTTTCCTGAGTATATATGGTTTAATATAACCTTAAATTCTTAGACAATCCCATTTCCCTTTTCTAATGCCTTCCTGAAATAATTTGGAGTAATGCTTAAAAATAATCCCGTTTTTTAGTTAAAAGCCTTCAATATAGAAGCTGAATACAGGCAGTTTTTAACTTACAACGCAATTGAGCCCAAAATTTCTATTGCTAATGAGTTTAATTTGTTAAGTGAACTTTGCCCCATTTTATGACCTTTCTTGTCACAGTCGTTAAATCAATCACTGCAGTTGGTAAATTAATAACATGCTTGTTAAGTAATCTGTCTTCCCCATTGACTTTGCTTGACAAAAAGTTACAAAAGATGATCCCTGTAAGTGTCATCAATATAAGTCAGTTGCCAAGTGTTTGGATTTTGATCAAATGACCATCAAGACACTGCAGTGGTTATAAGGGTGAAAAACAGTTATTAATCACTTTTTTCAGTGCCATTGTAATTTTGAAAAGTCACTAAATGAACTGTTGTAAGTTGAGCAATATCTGTAAACTCTTACACTGTGAAATATAAATAAATTATTTACTTTTATTAGTCACAGAGTACACACACACACATACAGTGTGTGTGTGTGTTTGTGTGTGTGTGTGTACATATCCATAGAGAGAGAAAGAGAATGCATTTATGTTTTATAAATAATTATGTTAAATATCTTAGCTTAATGTAATCCAGTATTTAGATGCTCTAAATACTGCAGCCTAAGTTTTTTTCTGCTCTGGGAATTATTTTTACCCA
Organism: Pseudoxenodon macrops; assembly: GCA_032467955.1. Classification (NCBI taxonomy): domain Eukaryota; kingdom Metazoa; phylum Chordata; class Lepidosauria; order Squamata; family Pseudoxenodontidae; genus Pseudoxenodon; species Pseudoxenodon macrops. The sequence goes on along the minus strand of JANHFT010007768.1, from coordinate 20,347 downwards.
TAGGAAATGGAAAATAAAGCTATTATCTTTTCTACCCACTTCTTGTTGCCTCTTGTAGGAAGAAGACAGATAAATAAACCTAAAATAGTTATAATTCACTTCATGATAGTAAATGAAAAATAAGCAAGAATCAACTTAAAAACATGCTTTTGTTTATGCATTTAGTTAGTCAATGTTACACAATATGAGGTTTTACTCATATAAAAAGAATTGACAAAGTGAAAGTCATGTGTTTAATATATGTGAAAGTGATCACATGCTACATTTCAATCCTTTCTTGTAAGTTTATTTTGGTTTTACAGTGTTCAGTGTGGTGCTTCTTACTGATCCCTGTTGAAGTGATATCATCCTTAGACTATACCAGTCTCCTTCTTTCCTAACTAATATAAGCATACCAAGAAATGTGAGTTCACTTTTGCAAAGCTATCATGTGCTTTTCATCACTTGCTAATGGTTACATGAAACAATGAAACCCTTCATATTTTATATAAAATCAAGATCATCACTCCCACGTAGTAAAATCTTTATGTGAGTACAATGAACTTATTATTGGCTTAATTAATGCATTGTTCATTGACTAACACTCATGGAATTGAAAAAATCTTCACAATTGCAAAAGAAAGAGAGGCAGAGGAAGAAACAGAATTATATGCAAAAAGAAGCCCACACATCTTCTGCTAATGAATATTGCTACATAGATTTATTGTTTTTGCAGGCAAACACCAACATCAAACATTGAAAAGGTCACTGTAGGTTGTAAACAACCAGCTTCTCTTCCCACAAATTCCGTATGTCTTCATCACTTGGTTGACACAGAAATGAACATGCTGTATGCATCTATACAAGTGATGGCAAATCAAGTAGTTTTTCCAAAGTAAATTCTGTAAAATAAAAACAAATATTTGAATTACACAATGCACGTGCATCTTATGCATGTTTACCAAGATTTGAACCACATTTGTTTAATTAGATAAATCATTTTGTAATATTTTATTCTGCTAGAAATTGAACTTGCTAACTCTAGGATTTGTCGTTCTCAAGAAAATTCATTTGCTAAAACAACTTTTTCTTCAATTTAGTAAAGGGGAAAAATAAGTAAGGCTAAAACATCAGATGCAGTATCAACTGGTATGTAATAATTCTAGGATTTGTATTTTCAATATTTTCAGTTCTCCAAATCTTAAAAGCATCAGCAGAAAGATACATGTCTTCATTAATTTCCTTACTGAAAGGTTTCTAACTTCCTAAACCATCAATCATTTTGCCTGAGGACAATTAAGCTATCTGGAATTTATTCCAGGCCTTGGAAGTGAAGGGAAAAGTGATGAAGATTTCTACAATGACTGGCAAAAATATTCAAAGTGTGAATCCAATGCTCCTAACCTTCCAGCTTTCTTGACAAAATTTCAGAATGTTTCCCATTGCCATTTTTCTAGGGCTGAGAGAGACTGACTGACCAAGGTCATCCAACTAGCTTTGTGCCTAAGGTGAGACTAGAGCTCACTGTCTCCTGATGTCTTAACCACTACACCCAAGAAGCTCTCAGCACTTATGAACTCTTAATGTCTTTTCATTGAGGGGCACTGTTGTTAGGCTATGCTTAGGGCAACAGTTGGCATTAATCTGACTCTGTAGACAATTCCTAATCTCAAATCATTTTTTTCTGCCTTTCTCCCAGATACACAGAGCTCCTACTCCACGGTGCTTCTTCTACTAAATTGTGGTATAAAACCTGCTTCATAATCCTCACTCATGAAATTCATCCATCAGAAGTGCTCACATAAACATTGTTCCTTTCTACATAAACACAGAAGAAAAAATCTTTTTATTTGGTCAGAACATGCCAATTATTAATAGTCCTTCTAATCTGCTGCTATAGATCTGTAAGAAGATAAATCTTCAAAAACCTAGCCTCTGTCTGATTTTGCTTTTTTAATCAAAAACATAGGACAACATTAGTCTCTGACTAATAGAGTGATAGAAAAGAATCTCACAGAAAGAGTAGGATTATTTCCATTGACTTCTTTACCCACCCCACCCCGCCTGATTCTAACTGCTCTCTTTTATTTATTTTTCCAGTGTCTAATCATCTTTCTTGCTTGATGTTACAGCTGTGTGTATATACAATAACAAAGTGTCTTGGGTCCTACACAGAATTAAATAACTCAAGGCAGGAGTTAGCACACTGTATAAATTATAGAAAACAAGGGTCTGGAGTTGTTCCATGGCGAATAAATTAAAGAAAAATAACAGCAGGAGAGAGAGACAAGCTCTCACATAAAAGATAGAGATTTTGAGGAGAAATGGCTAGTCAATGAGGCAGAAAGATGCAAGAACGAAGAAGGCGTAAAAGAAGAAAATCATTTCTCTAAAGACAACTGATGACAGTTGAAAATAATGCACCAAAAGTGAATATTTTACATTAGTTAAATCTATAGCCCATCAGATTTAAACAAGACAGATAAGTTATTAATGTCTAGCTTTGAGTATATTTTTTAAAAGCATATTTTATTTCAAAGAATGCATCTATCCTATTTCAAAGAAGGCATCCATCCAATTTTTAAAAAATACTTTTTGATATGGAAATGGGTTGGCCCACATTATGTTACAAAAACATGTAATGAACTCTTGTGTGGGATTCAGGCTGTGAAGAATTAGAAATGACTACAGCCTAGAACAGTCTCTTCAACCTGTTGTCTCCCACATATGTTGATCAGAATAGCTTCTATATTTCCCAGGCAGTAGCCTATTGATAAGGATATGGGTCTGAAATCCAACACTTCTGGGAGACCACAGATTAATTCATTGTTTGTTGAATAGGAAACAATGGGAAAAAATAAGATGCTGTTATATGCTGCTACCTGACTTTTGCTTTCCACCCCACCCTTCCAGTTCCACTGTCCATAAGGTACGTTTCTATAATGCAGCAGATAGGAACACAAGGTCTTCTCCAAATGTTTTGCACATTGCTATCTTTTATTGAATGTGGGAAGATGTAAATTTAGCCTTGGGAAGAACAGTGAAGAATGCCCAAGCCTTCCTTGTGAAAGTTCAAGAGTCTTGGAGTGAAAAACAGGATAGATTATTTTAAACTGATGTTATTTACTACTTGTATGTACTTGGTTAGTGGGGACACAATACTGAGTTAACAATTGTTCATCCTTAGGTAGGTTTTCATCTGAGATCAATGGTTTCATGCCTTCAGTTATGAAAGCCTTTGCAAAATGGACTTTTACTGGGCCATATCTATTTTTCATATTGCAGTCTTCCATTACTTAGGCATAAGTGGACTTTGATTCTGAGTCAGTAGGACCATTGCTGTCAATTCACACACTGGGGAGGACTCCAAATAAAGAACTACACTGCATTCTTCCTACTATTAGCACCTTCTCTGTGTTCTAACTTGTGGGCAGATATTGAGAAAGGTCATCCCTATGTAAAATGCTGTCAACATTTGCAAATATTCAAAATATTTGTTTTTAATGGGTTTTTAACGTTTGTATTGTATGTTTTTATTACTGGCTGTTCACCGCC